>JANRGW010012961.1:0-33352 GCA_024733675.1 Psilopsiagon aymara
GCCAGGAGGAAGCAGAGACAGGACACCTGACCCAAACTGACCAAAGAGGTATTCCATACCACAGCACCTCATGCCCACTATATAAACTGGGGACAGTTACCTGGAAGGGTTAGATCACTGCTTGGTTGGACTAGGTATCAGTCAGTGGGTGGTGAGCAGTTGTATTCTCTTCCCTTGTTATTTCTTTTATCATTATTATTGTTGGTGGTAGCAGCAGTGGTTTGTGTTATACCTCAGTTACTGGACTGCTCTTATCTCAACCTGTGGGAGCTGCATTCTTTTGATTCTCCTTCTCTTCCCTCCAGGATCAGGGGGGATGAAAGGAGGGGAATGAGAGAGAGGCTGTGTGGCTGACTGACCTTAAACCATGACACCCCGTAAACCACTCTCCCACCAGTGTGGGACACGTAGAAAGGTGCCAGGAGGAGTTACCAACTCTGTTAGTACATTGTTCATGAGGGCAAAGGGTAACAACCTGAATGATGATAAATGACACACCCTGGAACTCATCTTTCTGGGAAACTAGGTACAATGCTGTGACAATTTTAGCGCTCAGCTTTTAGCAAATTAGGCAGCTGCCAGGCTTCGGCAGCTTTGCCTTGCTAAGCTTTGTGCTTACTGTCCATACTGGTCTCAATGAAGCTTTTGGTTTAAGGATAAGACTTTTTTCTTCCCTTTATTTGTATTACTTTGGCAAAAAGAAGCAAAGAGGTTTGTTTCCATAACTTCTGAAGACTACACATTAGAACAAAATATGAACACATGCATATTTCACAGCTAAGTCTCACACAAGCCACCTATGTCATATGCGCATTTGTTACAGCAACCATCATTATGTCATGATTGAGGCCTTTTCTCAGCTGTAGTACCCTTCACAGCAGAAGAAGTCCGGCAATATCACTGCTGTTCACCACGCTGACCTCCGAGGGTGCCACCATGAGGAAGCAGCTCTACACCATCATTACCGCATTAGCAGAGGGGGCTGAGGTTCTAAACAACTCTGTTAGGAAGGGAAAAGAGGCAAAGCAGGGAGCCCCTAGCATCTGTGACACTTCTGGGTAGAAGCTCTTGGGGCAACTCATTGCAGTACCTCTCCACAGTCTGGAAATATGCTATGTAGCTTGATTTCTGAGACATCTCTGTCCCAGGCAGTCTTGAACAAAGGCACAAGAAGGCACAAAACCACACCATAATTCATAGTGTCTGGGTTTATTTCCTTCATTGATAGAGGTGCATTAGGAGACAGCACTCTTGCACATCAGGGAAGACAGCGCCAACGCAAATAGAAAAGTCCATGACAAATGTACAAACAAGAATTCTTTGCAGCTAGATTAAATAATTAAATAATGAATTTGCATTATTTTAAGCTTCGCATTCCCTAGATATATACAGTTATCTCCTCTGTAATTTCACTAATACTTGAGCACAGAACTTTAATCTTTTCTTATTTAAACATAGAGAACTTGGGACTCAAACACAGGAGAAAAAAAGCTCATCCTATTACTAATTCCATTCAAGTCTGACTTGCTAAAGTCAACTCTGCTCATTTTTGTAAAAATGTGCCCCCAAAATGGTCATTTATTATTTGCTACTTTTAATTCTAAATATATAAGCAAACATTTGTTTTCTAACATTGAACTATACATATTTCAAACAGACTGCAGTGAATTCCAGCCCTTATGAAGAGAGATTTTCATCTAGAGTCAAAGTTGCTATTTTTCTTTCATTTACAAATCCTTCATGTTTTAAAAGTTTTGCGTGGTTACTGATATTTATGCGCTATTTAAGGTCAAACAAGTGAGGTTTTGAACAGTTCTCAGATGGACAGCATCCTTACACTGCTGAAAGACTGAAAGATAATGGTTATGATCAACTATATATGTATGCAGGATTTATTGGTTTTTAACTTTATATCAAAATACTATGAGATTTATTGAGAAATGGTCAAGTCTGAAGCAGGGAGTACAACATAGTACTATATACATGCTCATTTTCGGGGATGTGGTCAGTCCCATTTACATCGCATTTTAATTGGAAATGGACTTCTCCTTTCATCATTATTTCACTTTTGTCCTAAATGCATAAGCAAATTAATTGTACACATGCATTTTGCCTGAAAGTGTTCCCATCCCTACTGGATTGTAAAAACACTGGTATGTTTATTAATTTAGATATTAATTTACTCTTACTGTAACTAATACCTGTCTCAAATACAAGGTTGAAAAGGTAATTAAATTAAAATCCAGAAATATCATGGACTGGTTAATGGTATGCAAGATCCGTTTTGACAAAGTTTATGCCTACTTTTTTTTCCACACTAGTATTTCTAAGGAAGATACACTTTCCTTTTTGGCAGTGATTGGAACTCAGCATTTCCAAAGTTGTTGCTGATGGAAAACAAACTAGCAATTACCCATTGCATGTGAAAATATCTTTTCTGAGTATAGTGTTCTTTTCTGCTACATTTTAGGGAATTTTCCACTAGATCAGGTTGCTCAAAGCCCCACCCAGCTTGGCCTTGAACACTTCCAGGGATGGAGTATGTTGTTGAACAGATGTGCTTAAGCAGGCTGGTCACACAGATGACTGATAGATTTCAAACAGCACACTCAGGCTTATCTCTAATTGATTTTGGTTTGAGATATCTCTCTAATGTTATTCTCTGCCTCCCAATTATCTTCCTAGAAGAAGTACAGTTATAAAACTACAGATTCCCTGTTTTTTTTTTAATTGTTTCCCGGTTCTCCCTGTTGTATGGTAAAAACTAAAGCCTGAAGCTGTTTTAGGAATGCTATTCTAATAAAACAGTTCATAAAATATGCTTGTGCTCCTCCCGCTTCTATTGTTTCAATAATTCTATTTATGGTCACTCACTTCCTTAAGCTTTTCAGTATGATGAAGGAGCAGGAGACCTTCAGCAGCATGTAAAACACTTTGATCCTTGTTTTTCTGCAGCAGGCTGGGAAATCCCCATGAATAATAGCAAAGGAAATCTAGGGGTTTCCCTGAAGATCAACAGACTGCCTGAGCATCTTCTAAAGTACTGCGCAGCAGGAAGAGTAATGACTGAGCTGGGAGCAGTACATACAAGCAGGAGTGGTTCAGTGGATATGTTTAGGCTAAACTTTTGCAGGAAATTAGTAATAACTAAGACGATTTCTTGTTTCTTGTTCTGCATGACATCCAAGGAACAAGGAACCACAGATAATACTTAAGTGTCTTTCAGCTTTGCATGTGGCGAGCAAGTGGCTGGAACAGAGCTGGATAAAACATACAAATAAATTGTCACTTCACTGGAGAAAGAAGTAACACACGGAGAAAAGCTATTCACAAGTCATGGTCAAATTTATCAAAACGTGTCTTGAAAAAAAGCAAAGAAGGATTTTTAAAACCACAACAAACTGCTTTTCAGCATGTATTCCATTTGGTAAAGGCTCACTTTTGTTCCCCTCTTTCAAAACAGAACATTTTCAGATTTGAAAATGCTTTGTGTTTGTTTTGGGTTTTTTTGCAAAGGAACCTTATTTAAGAAGTTATAAAGAAAAAGGAATTGGGTTAATTAGTGTAGTAATAACAAGAAGTGTTAGTGAGTGATATGTAAAATGTTTGGTTTGAGGGAGAACTAAAGAAATCCAGGGGCAGTTCTTCATGTGGTTTACAGGAGGTAGTTCTGTTTCAGTCAGACTTTAGTTAAATTTCTAGATGTTGTTGAAGTCAGCAGTTCCTCCCATTCAGCCAGCATGACAAAGGTGAATCTATCACCCAGCCCTAGGCTGGAATAACCTATCTAGCCACTGATTTTTTATTTTTGATTTGTTTGTCATACCCAAATTCAGGAATCCATGACCTGAAGACGTGATAAATGATTTGCTGCATCTCCCTGACCTCCATCCAGTGCATTGAGTTCTGAATGCATTTCAGGTTGCCACCGAAATATTATAGAGCTGCCCACAGCCTCAGCCAAACCATGTGCATCTACATTTCAAGCAAACATTGTCTTTTCCCTCACTGAGCTGATCAAATTATTGCTATGTAAGAGGAAGGGGTGTTGTTGCCTCATACTCCTGCCAGTCATATCTGACAAGAGCAATAAAAACCCCTATATGTTTCAGACAAGCTGGCAGGAAAACAAGAACAGATGAGAGAACGAAGTATGGTATTGTACAAAAGACTATTTGTTATGTAGCTATTTAAGGACTTGGGACAGTAAATACTGCCAATAGCAAAACAAATGTAATGGGTGAGAAAGGGTTCTGTGTGTTTTGCCCAGCACAACCCTCACCAAACACACATCAAAGGTAGATGACACAATATTTCAGTCATGAGCAGTGGAATATTGCAATATTATCTTGTTTTTCTAGTGCCTCCACCATTTTAGTGAAAATGATTCCACAAAGCAGTTCTAGTGGAAAATAAAGAGTACATATTTGGCTAGTTATAACTGTATCTCAGCCCTGATGCAATGACCATTTTCTTATCCTATAGTAAACAGATTAGGAAGAAAATGTAGAGTAATTTATAGAAGAAGGATATGACTCCTTATTCTGTATGAAGGCAAGAACTCATTATGTCCCTTTTCCTCTCTGTCCTCGTACATGCCCTTTTGTGCAATGGCACACGTTCAAGTGTGGTTTGAGAACAGCTTCTGAATCAGGATCCCTCAGAAAAGTAGACATGTCTCATTTCTGGACTGGAGTGAGGTGTGAAAAATATGGACAACTGTCCCCTTTACACTTGGGCTGCCCAGAGATGCAACCCCTAGTTTCTAATAACTTTCAGGTAAAAATGTACAAGCAAATTGCAACCTCAGCACTAGAGGACAGGACATAGTATGTAAGTGACATCTGGTTCTCACTTTAGCTAGCAAAATAATTCTTCTGGACCTAGCACCAATTTCCAACTGTCAAGTCTTCCATCTTTTCTTGAGGAGAGCTTTGGATAACCGAAAATGAAGAGGCTGAGGCAGAATCAACAGTAAAATTTGAGGAAAAAGAGATTCAAAAGCATTAAAGGCTTCATGTTTATTGAAGCAGGGCTGTCTTGTTATACTGCAAAACTTAGCACTTCAAGACACAACAAAAAAAGATAAAGTTATACAGGTTTAGATTGACATAAAAGAAGACAATCAATAGTTATTAATCTAAAACACTAAAGGTAGTTTTCCAATATTTGGCAATCTTCTTTTTTGTACTTCCTTCCTGAAATTTTCTTTAATGAAATATTTCTTTTATGTTCTTTTCACTTGATTGTCTCTGTGCTGTACTTATCTATGTGAAAGTCATCTGTATTTTCCAAGCTTCCAGGGACTGAGATCACTAACACCTGAATTAGTGATTTGATTTGTTGCACCAACTAACACAGCATTAATAGAAATACTGTAATTGTGAAAGTTAGAACTTTATGCATTTAAAGGACACATGCCCTGCATTTTTAAGCCAAGTGCCTGATCTAATTAGTATTTTCTTTATACACTTCAAATCCTCCTCTTAAATACCTTTTATGTTTTTATTCACAAGAATTATTTTCCACAAAAAAAATACTGCCATTTAGCAAGCAGCCCACAATAATCCACTTTCGTAGTCACCAGATTATATTTGTTTCTCTGTAATTCATTTACTCTCCTTTTATCTCTTTCTTTACAAGGAAATTGACCCTTAATTTCAGGCATGTATATCAGTATGTGCCGAAATAAGCTTGCCTTGATGTTGTTGGACCTCCTCAATGTGGAGGAATTCAGGTTTGGTGCTTTGTTACACTATGCCGTGGGAATTTACAAAGTAACCACAACAGACTATGATTCATCTTTCTACTGCTGAATTTCACATTCCTCTCTCAAACACCTGAAAGGAACATTCTTAATCATAAAGCAAACTGATTTTCACTCATGCACCCAGGGTAAAATTAGGAATGTAACTGTTTTCTTCGTAACAACTGTGTTGTCTTGGTTTCTCATTTCACATTCAGTTTCCACTTTGCTGAATTTCCTTGCTTCCTTTCCGTGATCTTACAGAGTGAACATGGTGCTGTCTCTGATCATCTCCCTGCACATTGCATGTTGCATGCAGCATTGAACAGTAGGCTCTGCCCAGCCCACAAATTGACAGGTTGGAGACAGCTTTTTACTGAGAAAGGCTGGTCCTTTGCAAAGGCTGAAGCTAAGGTAACAGTAGCTACATGCCATCAGAAGTCTGAGCTACCAGCAGAGATAATTCATCTGAACGGCCAGGAAAAAAAAAAAAAAAAAAGAAGAAGAAAAACAACCAAAAAAAACCAACCCCCAAAAACCACACACATATTTGTGCACTGGTTGAGAGCCTTTCAAAAATAGTGGGATTTACTTATTCCTGCATGTTGTTAAATTTTAAAAACATACGAAATTTGGCTTTTAAGCGACACTTCCAATCTGTGTTGTGAAAAGCACCTTTACTGGTAACAGGAATCTCACTGTGATGGAAATATTCCAAAAGAAATGGGACTCTAAGTTACAGGATCACAAAATGGAATACATAAAAGTGAGCATAACACAACCATCCAAACATGTACTGTCTTTCTAAACATCTTTAAATACTTCTCCAGAAGCTCTGCATCTGCTGGCAATTGGTACCACTGCTAAAAATAAGCCTCTATATTCTGGGTTGCATAATCTTTTTAGGCAACAGAAAGCCTGTGAGATCATGCCATTCACTGCAGGCACCTTTTGTACCTTATGTCATCTTACTTTTAACAAAGGAGAGAGTTTGAAGTCAAATCTCATTTTCCTAATTTCAGCAAGAAGCTTGATGTCTTTAACTTGCCTTTGTGAGCTTTTTCATTAGGAGAAAATTTACAGAAGTATATCCTCCACCGATATTTCCAGATGAAATGAAAAATCATAAAAATATCAGTCTGGTAGAGGTGAGTGCAAAAAAGAGCCCCAACAGTGTACATCAGCTGTTTTGGAGGGACCAGATGAGGAGTAGCTCTCACTAATCTTTGAGACTGTCAGCAGGAGACCGGTCTTGATAAAACATCATGACTTAATCCGGTACTTCCTGAATCTGAATCAAAAATCTGCTGCCTTCCATTAGCCCAAAAACATGTTTTCTAATTCTCCTGAGGCATTCATTTTCTACAATGAAACAAGTTTCATATAGTGAAGAAAACATCAGTTATGCTTTTCCCCTGACCTCACTCAATACTAGAAAGAGAATGCGGTAAAATACTTTGTGCAAAATAGGAAGGAACTCTGTGGTTTGTGATTCAGAATGAATTATATGGCAATAAAATATGGCAAGTCCTTTACACCCCTAACAAACGCCTTCATTTTCTAAGACTGTCATTTTACTTGTAACTTCAAATTTCTCAAAATGTAACATAGATTATAAACCAACTCATGTCAAATTCCTGACCAAGGCATATGACACAGGTGATTAGCAATGGCACAGTATTTCCAAATTGTTTATAAGATTGCTGATGTGAGACTTGTATTTTTAGAACAATAAACAACTAAACCACTGCACACGTTACAGAAGAAGACCTAACACAGCATGCGAACATTTTCCTGTGCAAGCCTTGGAAGGTTTATGGAAAGTAGAAATCTGTACTGTCCTCTGTAATGAGATCCCAATTACACCAAGATCCTGGGTTAAACAGAGTTCAACTTCACCCCCCTGGGTAATGCTTCATACAAATTTTTGTCTTTTTTCAAATTAACTATCTTTTAAGTTTCTCTTCCCTAAATTGCTGGTTTCAGAATTAAAGTGAAACACTGCCCAAAAGAAAATCAAAGGGTAGTCTGACGTTTTTACCTCAGCAGAGAAGAATTTCACCAACTGTACTTAACTATGTTATTACTAGTATTTTGTTGGCTGCAAGTCTCTTCTCTACTGTAATTCTATTTAACCAAAGACTTTGGATATCACTCAGCTGTACACATAAATTATATTCTGTTTTATTTGAGACTGACTTCATTTATGTCCTATAGCCATAAAAAGACTTCACAGTCTTTTATAATCCTTTCTTCTTTCTAAGATCAGTAGAATCTCTAATCATATTTTCTAGAAGTGATGTGCATTCTTTCTGTTATTGATAAAGTGGCTGTCAACATAAAGGTAAGTTGGAGAATAAGCATCTTCTTACACTGTACACAAAAAAGCACAGTTATTATTTCAAACTACAACACGCTTTACTACACTGGGTAGACTATTGGTCTCATTCATGTGCTAAGAGACTACTACTTAAATAATACAGCACACTGTAGTTGTGATACAAACTTAATGTCATGGACTTAGTTACATTTCTCTGAATTCCTGTATAGGGGTTTCTTACAAGACACAGCAGGATGATGGTGGGGTCCATACCATGCAACACTGTTTAATTTGTCAGCTCCTTCGCAAAGTTTTTATTAATGCCAGTGTGCTTATGTGCTTGGGTAGGGGAGAAGAGGGTGCATGCGCATGTTCTCTAGTGAAACAGCAACTTGCTTGCTATCTCTAAAGACTCCTTTTAAACACAGGAAAAGTATCATAAAAACACCAGCTTCGGACTGTAACTCATCCTTAAACTATTACAGACGCCCTCGTGTTCCATGTACACCCTAGAATTTGGAATTTCTAAATTTTCAGAAAGTCTGCTTCTGTGTGATGAAAGATAATTGAGAAGGTTAGAGGACTGTTTAATTTTTCTAAATGAACTCACATACCACAGTTCTCCAACGTGCTGTCCCATTTTGTGGGCTTGCTTATCTGGTCAGCAATAATTAATACCGTGGAGATATTTTATGCCTTTTTTTTTTCTGCCAGGAGAAAGAGAGTTTTCTCAAATTGCATTTCTGTTCTCTTAATGAACAGCCCCTTAGGCAAATACATCCCAAACATGTCAGTGAGAGTGTTCTCCTAATGCTCTTTGGTGAAACAGTTTTGTAAAATGTTGAAGATCCCACATAGTGATAGCTTCACTCTGGACATAAGAGGAGACTTTTTAAAAAATAGGTTTAACTCTGTGTTCCATTTGCCTGTTTTGTTAATGTTTTCTGTCACAACACTCTGACACAATGGCAGGACCATTAATGCTCCCTGATACCAGCAGGGTGCAAAGACAAATAGATCAATGCAATTGCTGAGAACCATCTTGAGAAAGCATCAGAGGAAATCACTATCATTTTGGGAAAACATATATCTTTAGTCCACTTATGTGTCACTGGGACAATAGTAAAAAGTCTTTAACAATGGACATCTTCCCATCATGTCTTGTCATGTAAGATGCTGCTTGGCAGCTACGGGGTAGCATCCCTTAGTTGCACAGCTCTGCAGATCAGCACATGGACAACCAAACATTCAGGATGACTTCCTTGCTTCAAGGCATCTGGTTTTCTAAACCAGTTCATAAGGAAAGCCCCCTCTTAGAAGGCACTGTCACTTCTAAAGATGGATAAGTGCCTGTGAAGCAAAACTACAGAGAACCATGTACACTCACAAGACCTTCACGTAAAACAGCAGACCTATGGGAGAAGAAATAAAAAGCCATCAGCAATCATTTCCTATGAAATAATGAACTTTGCTGTCATCTTATTTTCAAACTGCTACTTTTTCATGGTGTCTGATAATCACAGAGAGCCCTTCTCCTCTCAGGATATGCAAACCACAGGATTCTGATGAGTCACACCAAAAGAGCTTTCAAACACACAGAGAACGGAAGGGCATGCTGGTTTTGCATTAAAGCTTCCTGCCAAAGCCCAAAACTAAGCATACATAAATGTATTTGGACAAAGTTTTAGCAACAACAAGAAATTCACCTCACTGTAACCCTTCCGATGAGACAGTCTTGCCCGTCTTGTGAACTGGCCAACTGCACCCTGTTTGCCATACACTTCCCTTTTGAAAATCACAGCTGAAAGAGAAATACTCATGAAACTGTTGTTTGCACACAAAGGTACAATATTAACTTTTTGATGCAACGATGTAATACCTCTTTGGACTGAGCAGAAAAGGTGGCTGGGATGAAATTTTGAGTGTTCTTTGAACTGGACCTGAGATTTATTATATCCCCATGTGACTTTTATCACAATAAGCTCTTAATTGGTCACGCTTGTGGTCTAACATCAAAAGTATTTTAAAAAGTAAAGTGAAGTGAAGTGTTGTCTTTTTGAAACTGTAAAGACAAATCCCACAGCTGTGGCAGCAGCTCCTCTCCAAAGTAGAAGTACACAGCTCTGCGCTCTGTACTGTACAGGAATACTTATGGAGAAACCTTAAAGAAAAAAGGTCTGGTGAGAACATGTATATGGGTTGGAAGTACAGGCTGATGCTCTTGCTTGAAGAGAAACCGTTTTGCCTTTCCCAAGGTGCTTCTCTGAAGACATGCCATGAGACTTCCTTGCTGTTTAACACCTCCACAGCAGGGGAAATAATCAAGTCTGTCGAGCCACATTTTCTCAAAGCACAGACTGAATACTCCTGTAGTGTCTGTTTCATTGAACTTAGGTAATTTCTCAGGTCATGGTTTTGACTTTGATGGAAATGTGTCAGCAGAAAATCAAGCAAAATAGAGCAGATAAGTATGAATGATTTGCAAAACAGTAAATCTCACATTCAAACAAACACCAGGGGCCAGCAAAAGACTTGCATTCTCAAATTCTCAATCTAGATTTTGAGCATGTCATGCACAAGAGTGAATGCATGTCTTGAGAAAAAGGTGTGAATGAGAGTCATGCAAAGCTTGACTGAGGTAATTCTAGAAGTGGAGAGCAAGACACCAGTGGGCTTACAGAGGCCCTCAAGTTTTGCAACCAGAATGACATTCTTTGCAGCTGCAAGGGCACTGTTTCATAATTTGAAGCATATGCTACAGTCCCCACATTCCAGGTGCTCACCCTTACTAACTGCAGCCCCATTAAGGAGGACAGAGGTAGGTGCTATGGAACCCAGATGCTACCATTCATATAGGCAAAATTTCCTAACAGGGACAGAGCAGTAGGGATCCCAAGCAAGAGTAGTTGGTGATTTGTGGGGTAGGATGATACATATTATTGAGAATCTCTGGGTGGCTGACAGAAAAACTGTGAGCAAAGTAAAATTGTTGCCAGGATACTGTGAGGACAAGAGGCAGGCAGCCTTACACTTTAAGAAGGATTATAACCATCTTTATCTACCTAATTTACAGCCCCATAATTATCACTGTGCGCAAAACAGATGACAGGAATTTCTCAGGGGGGATGAGTAACTCCAGCAGTTTATGCTCTTGTCACTCCCACAGAGAACTGCTGTGCTCATTCCCCTCTTTCTATCAGTTGTATTTGCAACTGATGGAACTGCAAATGTTACAGTTTCTTATTATTCTGAGATACCAATGTAAAATTCAGGGAATATAGAAAAATCATGCAAGATTTAATGGGTTTTTCCTGATGCCATTCTTGCCTAGGTTAGATGTGGTGGAGAACAGGGATAGAGTTCAGATAATTTTGAAACATTAAAGAAAAGGTCTGGAAACACTGAGTGCAATTTTCAGTAATGACGAATGTGAAATTCTAGACAAATAATGACAAACAGATGTAATCAAATTCAGGGTGAGAAATGATAGAAGCATGTAGCCCTGAAAGAAAGGCTTCTGGGGGAAGGTGGTTTCTGAATCTAGTTCCGAAGTCTTATATTAAGGCAAGAAAGGCATAGAGCTCACATAGGAACATATGGTCAGGTGTCTAACTTGAGAGACCCAGGGAGAAATTGCTTGTGCTTCACTGATATATCTTCAAATTATTTTTGTGCTCAATTTTAGACATCATCCCTTAAGAAAGGCGAAATATACCTACAATTACATACATTACAACTGGACATTCAGAAAATGATCCTAAAACAAGACCAAAAAAAATCAATTAAAGTGAGAAAAGCTTAGTTTTAATTGAACTAAACTTGGAACATGTAATTAATTGGGAAAACTAAACAACTAGGTCAGACAGTCTAGAAATAGAAAAGTTTATATGAATTGCTTCAACTGGACACTGTGTCTCTACAAGCAGATCCTCATGCCTGTGGCTGGTTGCAGCCAACTTGCTGACTCTTTGAGTAGCAGTAGATTCTTCACACTACTTTCTAGAAAATTCCCTTTTCCAACCCTCTGCCACTGGGGCATCTGGTCCCTATATACACAACAGGAAGCTACACTCCTTTTCTTTCCACACTGTTGAAGCCATCCTAATGGAATGCAATATATCACTGAAAACACACAAGCAACATAAACACCATCCATCACAACTTCATGGTGAAAACCATACCTAATTAAGATGACAGGTGACAAGGACCAAGCATTTCTAGAGCATAAGGCCAAAGGGAATCACTTCTGTCATCTGTGTTGACCTCTTAAGTAACATTCTCTGCATTATTTTTTATCTATATATCTGACACATTTCTTAGTGCATTGTTTCAGTGATTAGTTAGCCTCATTTCTTAAAATTTGCATTTAAATTCTAATCTTTATTTGTCTTCAGCTCATTCACTGGTTCCTGTGATATTTTCTTCTGTCAGGTTTAAGATATAGAAGTCAAAGACTTGCTCACTATATGAGCTCTGACAGATTGTGATCAAACTATCTCTAAACTTCCTCTCTGGTAAACCAACTATTTTGAGTCTCCTCATATGAGATATATTTTTCAGGCCATTATTCATCCCTGTGGCTCCTGCATGAACCCTCTGTACTTTATCAACATCTTTAATAGTATAGCAGAAATATGTACATCAGTAGCGCACATAGAGTAATTAAGGAGAAAAAAACCCACCAAAAACAAAAACAAAAGCCAAAGCTTCATTTTCATTTAACACTCCCCAATAGATTTGTTAAACTATTTTGGCATTGCTGTTACAGGGGGAACTTGCATACCAACCAAAAATATCTTGCCACTGTTTCCTCTTTAGGCAATGTGACCTACATTTTCACCCTGAGCTAACAAATGCTGTTGAATGTATCCGTTTATCTAAATCATACTGCTAAATCCATATTGCAATCTCTTCACAGTTCAGCAATTATCTGACATTTGTCTTGCGGAAACTCGAAATACTAGCCATTTTACTTATTTTTCTTTCAAGTAATCAACAAAGTTGTCAAATGTGTTAGGCTTAAGCTTAATGGAACGCAAATGGGACTAGTATTTCAATACCTGCTCCAAAATCTGTAAAACTGTGATAATCCTCAGTTTATATGATTATGTTTCTGAATTTTCATCTTTTGATTCTGACAACTTTTTTGCATTTCCGTATCTCTGTGTGTATGCATTTGTATACAGAGAATTAGGCCCAGATTTTTTTTATAATCCTTTTTGACAGAAATAATGATTTCAAAACAGGGCCCATATTGGTAGAAATTTTTAAGTGTTGTGTTTCAGTAGTGCTAAAACTTGCTATTGACATTTTAATAAAGGAAACTCTGTTTTTTCAGCTCAAGCAAGTTTTTGTGTTTATTTAGGAGACATTTAGAAATCTTTAAACAGCTAATATTGGAATACAAATGTTTTAGTGTCAAACGTGTCTCTAAGTTTTTAAAAAGCAGTCAATCAAAAGTGCTTTCAAAGTGTTCATTCCTGCAGGGTATTTCAAAGGTTTCTTTCATTTAATTCTTCTTTGAAACAGACTGTAATTGTGACATTTCCTAGGAAGCAAAAAATGTTAAGCCAAGCCTTAATATTTGTGCCTCAGACAGTTTTCAAAGTGCTGTGGGTAGGTCACAAGGATAACAAACCCCCACATACTGCAAAACAGGAAGGAATTGTAAAACGTGGAAGCAAAACAATGACTCACGCAGATGCCAGGCACTTGGGATGGTATGATTCACAGGCCTTATCATGCCTGCCTGCAGAGCACCACCATTTCATGAGGGCAGAGAAACTCACTCAGAAACTCAGCTGCCTGCTTCCAGTTGCAAACAGGACATATCTATTAATAGCAATTGCAAATAGCACTTGCTGAAGAAAAGCACCATTGAACATACATTGCACAGCCTTGTGTAACCTGCAGTAACCCTCAGTCTCCCTAAGTCTCCCTCTGGAGCCTTTCCATCATCTTACAGAGACACCACCCAGCAGAACGGTACGGCTTTCTCAACACCAAGTGCTGCCAGGTCATGGCAAAGATACTACCAGATCCTCTTCCTTACCTGTGGTCTGCCTGGAGAGTCCATAACTGGCTTGTAGACACCAAAGTAAAACTCAACAGCTATTTTTTTCATCCCCACAGGACCAGCAGTCTTGCCCCAGTCCTTCACATCTGCAGGCAGGATGTTGCATGGGTGACTGAGAAAGCCAAGCAGCACAGTCTAGGTGGAGAAGTCTTAACAGCTCCTGAAACTGTGTGTACTTTCTGTATAGCCAATAGTGCTTTTCATTTGTTTTCTACCTTTGTTATTTCAGAGGTCCCTTTTCTACCCCACAGCATGTTCAGAGTACCACAGTCATCTCTAAGTCTTCCCATGGATTCCCCCCTTCATCAAAATAGGAGACCTGAGCTCCTTCCTCTTCCTCCTGCTACTTACACATGCCTGCTTGTGTCTTCCTGACTGACAAAATCTTGGTCACACCCAGCGAAGACTGAGGTTTGTAGACTGAGGTCACCTCAGTTTGTGCATTCAAGTCATGCAAAACTTGCAGAGCAAGAGTTTCCTCCTGCCAGAATTTTTCCTGCAGCTTGTGTATAGGCAGAAAGAGTAGGTGTGATATGCCAGCACTGGGGGAGATTTACATGGTAGTTATCTCCCAAAGGTATAGATAGTGTTGGAGGCAGAGGCTCCTTATATGATCAATGTGATATAGCTCATGCCCGCACATGTTCAGCCTACCTTTCTCACACGTCTCAGGAGATCCTTTTCCTTTCCCCACACCCCTGACAGCACAAAGAGACGTCAGCCACCAGAGGGCTGGAGTATATTTTCCAACTTCAACTGCTTTTTCAGGTAAGGTTCGGGTGTACTTTCTGAGTACAGGACAGGCATCCGTTCTCCACAGCAAAATATAACCATTGCCAGGGATGGGCGAAGGCAGAGGGGGTTTGCCAAGACAATTCAAGGGGCAAAGCACATCTTCATGGAGTTCGCAGAGCTCAGTTCTGGATACAATGTATACGCCATTATCAGCAAGGGTACAAGGAAGACAGCAGTCTTTTACAGACCATGTTATCAAGTTCAGTGCTGGTGAGGAAGTGTGTGGGTAGCAAGGGAGAGCAAGAGTTCCTCTTTTCACAGTTGGCCAATCCCACCAACCTCATGAAGACAGAACTGTCCCATTAATTTAATACCACAGAAGTCATACTTGTTTTCACCAGCCCCCAATCACTTCCTCTCCCCCAAAATTTTAACCTTAAGACTTTTAAGGGGGACCTTTTTGTGAATGGCAGTGAGTTTTCTGGAGTTTTCCACTGTCTGTAGACTGTTTCCTTCTCCTTCTTTCAAGGTTCCACAGATATCTGTGAGAATAAGCCGCATTCATATTGTCATGTGCTTGAAGCAATTTCAAAAAAATATATAATAAGCAGTTCCAAGAGCTATTATGTTAGATACAAGCAACAAGCCAAGAAACTCACTTGACTTTTGCCTGTGTATCACTACAAATTGTTTGGCTTCGGCTGCGTGCTTCTTCAGCTCAAAGGAAGAAGGGTTATATTGAAATACGTAAGTCAGGTTCACCATCATCAGACCACACATCTCTCTACACATGCAAACAATTGCTAAATGTAACTTTTGCTAGTCATCACCATCCTTCACATAATTCCCTTATGAGCACCTTTTGAAGGTCCTTTTTTCATTTTCTTTAGGTGTTTTTCACTCATGCAATTATCTGGATGTTGGCAAAGAATGAAATTCTTCTAAATGTAAAGATTTCCTCTAGGAAGAGGAGGTTATTAGTTCAGATAAAATTTGCAACAGTAGATTAGCTCAAGCTAACCTGGCCTGTCAAGTCAGACAGCACTTGCAAGACTGTCTTTCCAAATCTGCTTCTGGTAGAGCCAGAAAACAATGCAAGAAAAGGTGCTAACATAAAATTAACCAAACATCCATGAAAACATTGGGTTTCAGTCACTTTAAGGTTTACTGAATATCTAAATCTATGCACATATATGAAGAGGTTCTTAATTAATACAGTAGGTGTTTTCAAAACAAATGCTGTCTTGCATCTACATTTTCCATAAATAGATGAGCCATGGGTGATTTTAAGAGATCCTTTCCAAGATCTCAGGAAATAGACCTTGCATTTCAGAACGCAGGTGGTTTCAGAAGCATTACAAATTGATTAGGAGTTCTATCCCTTGCCTCTATAGCAAGGTTCAAAGAATTACCTCAATAAATCAGGCACAAAGGAAATTGAGGGCAATGTCAAAAAAGCCCAGTTAGTTCACATAGTCTGTACTTAGAGATGGGCCACCCTTCTTATGAGCTTTATTTGGTCAGAACAATAGACCTGGGAATATGTCAGACCCTTTGAGAAGTCAGAAAAATACATCAAAAAACATTATCATTGAGACTCCCAGAAAAAAAACTAACATCTGCCTTTCTTGGCAATTTCTGCTGAGGCGTCTTCTCGTGGCATAAATCTTTTTAATTGGTAACTGCTGGCGACTACCTTTTACTAATTGCACTGAAGCACTGGTGCCCTTGTAGGAAATGCATGTATAAAAATATCAAGGCTTAGCATTTGCTTAGATTGGCATAAAACCAGCACGACAGCATCAGGGTCTCAGGTGATCTGTATTAGATTAAATCCTGGACTACGCAATATTTTACACCATCTCATTCATTCACAATCAGACAAAGTGAGTGCCTTCAAGGAATGTCATTAAACATGACCATGTGTAGGATGCAGCATGGCTGCCCTGGCTCATCTTAAACTGTGCCTTTTCCTTACAAAATCAAGACTGTTGCTGGGGATGAATGGGAAGGGACTTAATTTTTTCATGAAAACAACCAAAGTGACACAGAAAAAATTTACACTCTGATCCTTGGCTCACTGTGGTCTGCACCAGGCTTTCCACAACCACTAGCTTTCTGACTAGCCTGAATTTCTCCTTCTTCTCCCTCAGTATTTGCACCCTGTAGTAAAAGCTGCCACTGCTTCTAACCAAGTGCCTCAATGTCCGTTACTGATTTGAAACTGGAGCATCTCCTCCCAATATGGAGAGGAACAGGAATTGTTCTGGAAGCTGGTCCTTCAGTTGTAGTTTCACATGCCCAAGGAGTTCTTGTGGCTGGTGTGATGATGGATGTGCTCCACATTGCCAAGAGCCATGGGCACTCCCTTTCCCTTGGCACACACTTTCTGCTGCACCTGAGCTTTAGTAAAATGAGCTTTGTTGAATTTGCAAGGTTATCATGTCTATAATCAAACCCCAGAAATCAAGCTTCTGTCTAAGAGGCTGTAGTAAATGACAGTCATCCTAAGTATTAACCACAGTAACCACTTCCCCAGCTAACCACACATATGAAAGCTGATTTATCAAACACCTGCCCATTTTTAGCTGCTAAAATACATGCAGTGCTCTTCCTACCAGGGTGTGTTCTCAGAAGAGCTGTTCATTGGGACTAGCACACAAAAGGTGTATCATTTGACCATCTGCATTTGGGGGGGATAAAGACATCTACTGAGCTGAATTCAGCTGTCTGCTACTAACTTGCTCTCCTTGGGTGAAAGTCAGAGTTGAATATACACCCAAAGAGATACAGTCAAAAGCAGGTGCAGACATGATAGGAATATCTCTGTGAATGGCACACTTCTGTGATCAGACAGCAAGTACAGCAGGAAGGAAAGTCAAGTAAACGCTAGTTAGCTCTCAGATTGAGTAGAAAGTGTAATATGCACTATGCAAATTCAATTTGTTCAAACAAATGCCTTGTTGCACTCAATGTATCTCATGGGTCTTGTTTTTACTGCTTTAGGAAACAATATTTTACATGCTTTCTTCCTCTTCCTATGCTTTGGATTTGCAAACTATTCTGGATTTAAAGAGAGTCATGGGATTTTTCTTCCTATTACTCACAATAATTAAATACTGTTCATGTACTTCAGAGTGGAAAGCTTTCCAAATTTTTTTTCTTCTTATCATCAGATGTTACCTGCTGGACATTTTATGTTTCGGTTTTGTGTTTTTTTAATTTTGGGTTTCATGACTCAGTCCTTTCTTTGAGTATAGCTGTTTGTTCCTTTCTAACTTGCATGGCAAGCTTTCCTTTCACTTCTACAATTTTCAGTATTTGTCCTTCAGAACTTGTATTTTCTCCCTGGTTTTCTGCCTTCTCCTGGGGACAATACAATCAGTTCTTTCATCCTGCTGATTCATAAGCAACTCTGACTTAGACTCTGCTCTAGGCAGATTGAGTTTTTTTTCCTCTTTGATATTGTTACTTACATTCTTCTCAACCATTGTTAGCATCTTTACCCCCTCCCATATCATAGATGATATTTTTGGCTTATTCTACTCTAATTATAAAAGCCATTGCTTCCTTTCTTCTGTTTCCATGTAATGCATCGCCCTGTGTCATCTTCCTTGTTGGGGCTCTAAGTCTTACTTTGAATACTGAAGTGCCCATCTATACAATTTTCTCTAGATCTCCAAGGCCTTTCAGAATGCTAAGTCAAGTTAATATTCCAGGTTTACAATTTTCCACAAGTCTGTTCTGCTGGTTCTAACCCAACCATAAAATTTTCACAGCTTCCTGTTCTGAAAGTTTTCCCAACACTGTTATTTCTCTGCTTTTCTTTTTTCTGACATTTCTCACCCAAGATACATAGCCCCTCTGTGATGCAAGACTGCCTTGCTCATTTATCCACAAAAATCTTTCTCAGATTTGTCCCATGTTGCTTCCTCATTAAGATGGGATCTGAGAAGGTAAAAGCATGAGTCATGGGCATGCCATTAAAACCCTGTATCGTTTTTGGATGAATCTTTTGATTTTCCATTTGTTCTCTGGCTATTTGCGCTAAGAGGGCTCAGCTCATGGCTTTCATTGGCCTCCAGGGGTACCACTTGACCAGAGCCCACAGCAGTGTGAATCACTTGTATAGCCACAAGGGGTGGGCAGCATCCATTTGTACGCTAAAAAAGTTATGTGCATATTGCCACTCAGTTCCACAGTGCCAGGTGCACAGATTCCATACCTGCGCTGAGCTATTGCCATCCAGCTAATGAAGAATAAATATAAATAATTCAGACTATTTAACAACTCTCCAGCTCAAACCTGTGCACATTTTGCTTAGGTGCCATTGTATCCTATTCATTTTGGGGAAAAAATCCTGTGATGCAAACTGTAGGCAACACCAGAATTAGTTTTTATTATATCATTCAGTCATTAAATAGATTTGTGTGATCTTTTTCATTTTCATGTGTTACAAGGTCATGTAGGTCTAGGTAGAGATCACGACCCATTTTTCTCCCTGCTGATGCTCAACAGCCAACTGGAAAACATTGTTTGTTCACTGGTAATGGGAAAACATTTTTAATTGAACTGCTGAACACAGATGCTTTGGCTATTTGTACCAATTCATGCAAATCTAAGCCTTATTTAAACATGTGAGGAAAGGGTTTCATTGAGATTCAAGACACCAGGCCCCTGGCATAAAGTATGATTGCTCATAAAATATCTTAAATCCTCTGTCCTTCCTAAAAGAACTTGCACCCAGAGGCAGACACAAGGAAATCCAGACCTGGAAAGACAAAATTTCTGAAGCCAGAAGTAGACAAAATCTCTTTATATATGATAATAAAAATTAAAAAAAATATAACCTGAAATAGCTAACTTAAAATAAAAGTTTTATAAGACAAATCACAGAATACCACTTAAAATGCCCAAATTATTCTCATTCCCCCATTTATGACCTGTTTGGAGGATCATTCCTTTACAATTTTTGAGGATGTAGTAGATCTTTAAAATACATGAAACTTCCTCTCCCCTCCTGACTGTTTTTTTTCCACTGAAGCCTCTGGATATTTCTCCCTCAATAATGATACAAACAGGTTCAGCCACCCACAGCCTTGTGGTCAGTACTTCAGAGTCATTCTTGTCTTTTATGAATGCCTACATGTTAAGGACACCTTTCCCATCCTGTTTCCTAATTAATTGCAATGTTTGATTAGAAAGGCATTGTTAAGATTAGCCAAGAAGAGATTATGAAACATACAAACAGGAGAAAAGCAACAGCTGACGGCAAAAGTCAAAAGTTGCAATGTTGATAGCTGAAGAATCCATTTTAACACAGGAAAAAATGTTTTGATTACAAATGATCTGTATGTAAACATCTATCTTGTTTGGCCTCATATATCTCAGCTTGGCTGTGTGACCTAACAGGAGAAGGCTTCATTAGGTCATCTAGTAGCAATGAATATCAGATTTCTCATTAATGGTGGCCAAAAATATACTCAGTCCCATCAACACACATGGGAGTTGCAAGTTTTTAGTGCCTTGGAAAGAAAGGGCCATCCACTTCAAACTGGTGAATCCATAAAACTTAATAGATCAGTTGAGGCCACTAATTATGTGCTGATTATTTTTATACTCATTTCACTAATTAAAGAGCATAAATAGCTAGAAATACCTGGGGAAAGTGCATAAAGGTTGCATTACCAGGCCACAGCTTCGCCAAGAGGCTTTGGCTACTACTGGGCTGACTTCAGTAGCGCATGCACAAATATCACTGCCAACTCTGCGATGAGATCTCAAAAAGCAGAGATGAGTGTGCAGCATGCTGTTTTCTGCTTCATCATCAGCCACCAGTCACTCTTTTCCTCAACATGATCTTGACCTAGACATGGCAAATCTGTTCACCTCTGTCTCCCCTTCAGAGGCTTATGCTGAAAATTCCTGAATCTCTACGTAAGAGCGGTCCTGGGTGCAGAGATTTAGGATGAAAACCTTGTGCTCATAAACAAAACCAGAACATCAAGTCAGAAAGTTTCTTCTTATGCAGTGCTCACCTCCAGTACTTGAATATACAAGGTTCCCCACTACTTCTGAGCAGACTCCACTTCAGCCTCTCTACCCTCTGCCAGGTGAAATGCAGCAGAAACGGGTTGACTGTCAACTGTCCTGCACATCACAGTTCATTAAGGTTTGAACAAACCAGGTGCTTTGTGACACTCGCAGGCCCTTGCAACTTGCGTGACTGATGGCATATACAAAGGCAGCTACTGTGGAAATCCCCCTATTCGCTGCCCAGAGGTGTTCTCATGCTCACACCAGAAGCACTGCAAATCTAGAAGATGAAATGCGTGCTGAGGTCATTTGGAAGATCCTTACCCTTCTACTCAAAGGCAGTATGATAACTAGCTGGCAGAGGGAAGGCCAAGGCTGGGTATGGGGGCATCTTCTGCAAAGGTAGCAGCATGCCAGAAAGATCATCTGTTCTAGAGTAACACACATCACTGGAGTGAGAATGGTGATTTCAGTCTTGAGAAGAGCTGAGGAACAGCCTATCTGTCATTCACGGAGGGCCTTAAAGACTTGCAGAAAAGGATTTGAGCAGGCACTTGTTTATAAAGGGACAAATGAATCAAAGCTGGCAAGAATTCAGATTGTGCATGGCTAGAGGCATAATTACTTATTTGCATGGTAATCTTAT
Source organism: Psilopsiagon aymara (assembly GCA_024733675.1). Lineage (NCBI taxonomy): Eukaryota > Metazoa > Chordata > Aves > Psittaciformes > Psittacidae > Psilopsiagon > Psilopsiagon aymara. Next base: position 21,560 of record JANRGW010012961.1, read on the forward strand.
TATTTGTGTTATAAAACCGTACAGCAGTTCTGGTTAGCTTTAATTTACCTTTGCTCTGGGTGTTATTGGTTATTCTCTGGGTACTATTACATATTCTTGGTAAGAAGCAGTCCCTTCCTTGAAGAGATGATAGCGCTGTTAATATAGCCCTACTGGATGAGAGCCAGTCCTCCAAAAGCACGTCAACAACAAAATGAACACAGCAAGCATTTATTCAGATAAAACTGTATAGTTTCACTCTTGAGGTATTCCTAACATCTTTAAGATGCTATTCAAAAATGATCAGAGGAAGAAACTCCTTTTTCGGTGTGAGAGCACACAGTCAAATTGCAGGGCTGTGGATGCAGTATAAATTCAAATCTGAATTTGAATTTATCTACATTATCTACATTTTATCTGTAATTTATTCCACTAAAGTGAATTTAGGTGCCTAGGACACTTCAAAGTATTTCAAATAGTGTAGTTGTTAACTATTCTTTACATGTGAATGATACTAAAGTTTTCATTTTCCACTGATTTTGGCACAGTAAGTTTTCTGTGTATTTTATGGCATAATAACAGCAGCTATGTAAGTATACCAGCACTGAAATCAGAGAGGCAGCAGAAATTAAATAGATGCATAGTATTTTATTTATACATTTTTCCCACATGCCAAGTGGCGAGATTAATGCCATCCTTTGTTTGTTTTCTGAAGTTTCTGAATTTCTTCTGAGGGGGTATTTTGCCACACAAGAATCAGCGTTACTTTTAATTTGCACCTTTATGATTTATTATTCATAGTTTTGCTTTGGCACTCTGAAATGTAGTGAGTCTTTTTCTAGTCAGACAACTTCAAATCCCAGGTTATTCCTAAATGTTACATGTTCACATTGTTTGAACAATTTATTTCGCCAACTGCTCCTGGTGTACTCCAACCTTCTGAAAAAGACCTCTTTGGTTTACTTCTGAAAGGCTTTTCTGGTTTCTTTCTTAAACCTTAAAAGATACAGCTACAGAGAAATGACACTCCATTTGCAAATTTTCCTTCCCCACTGGTGCATGTGGGCTTAGCCACGGTTACTCATCCTGTTACCTCCTGCGACTTTCTCCACTTAGGCCTGGAAACAGTTGCTGCAAACATGCTCCAACAGTGCATTTCAACAGACCAAATCAGCAACATGGGCTAGTGTGGGAATATCACACCTCTTCCAGGAGCAACCTTCCTTTCTGATGCACTATGCACACAACTCAAGTCCTACCTTTGCCCAACAAAGGTCTTAGCTTTCATAAGACCACTGCAGTCCACAGGAGTACTGTACTCTGAGAGGTGACAGGTGGGATGTCTGCCAATTAAAGGCTGCTGCCCCTACTCTTGGGGAGCCAGAATGAGACCAAATGTGCAGCTTGCTTCAACAGGAGGTCATGGACAGCTTAAAATGCCCTGCATATTTAACAAGAGTCAGTCGCCCTAAGAATTAATTAGCTTGGTTCTGCTGGCCAGCTATTCGTTTACATAACAAAAGGAAACTCTCCAGAATAAAAGGATTGAGACCTTGGAAGAAACTCAGTATTTGCCAGATGTTTTGAATCACTCTTCTATTTGCTTACTTCTGCTGTTTGTACATCTTTTCTCCTTTTTAAACCTAAAATCTCAAGAGGGAAATAGTTCCTGACTCCAAATCAAGTTTTCAACATAGAATACAAAGTCCCAAACCTAGTCAGGACAAAAGGTCAAAAAATTGAGAAAAAAAGTAAAAGTGAATCTTTGGAAATTCCAATGTCATGATGAGTTTTGGCTTGATTTTGACCATAGACTGACTCTCAATAACGTTTAGCATCTAAATGATCAACCATGGACTTAATTCTCAACGATCTTTGAATGAAATTCCTTCATGAATTAAGCTTAGGTTTTTTTGTTGGTTTTTTTTTTTTTTAAATTGTCAACTAAAGGAAAACTAAATTGTTTTGACTTGAAAACTTTTCTTATAAATAACTTTATTTTATGAAAAGCTTTGGTTAGAATGTATGGTACCTTTTTGATGAACAATCAAAAACCATCAACCAGTTTGCATTACTGAGAATAGACACAGGGTAAACTTTCACACTCCCTAAGCAGTTTGAGATACCTTCTGACAGAAGTCTTTACTCCCAATGAATAACTGGGGCTTTTACTCTGTGAAAGTGACTCAGAATAATATTTCCTGACACAGTTATATAGAAAGCATGGTATGAACCATTTTGTTCTCAATATTAGTGGTGTTTACTCAAGAGAGCTATAGAAAATCCTTACAAAGGAGGCAGAAGGAGAGAGAAACTAAAATGTTAACTTTGGAAGCTCTTGGGATGTCAGTTTGAAGAATTCATGAGGGGTTTAGTTTTTGTATGAAACCTCATGTGAGCAACAGTCAGTGGAATATACATATAGAACTGTGTTCTAGAACATGTCTTTATTTTATGTGTTCTTTTATGTAAAACCAGAGATATACACTGTAAAGTTCTTATCTACTTGTTTCATGGTTATAGTTGTACAGTCCTGTGTCACTGAGGACATGTCACACAATTCATGATGAATCATATGGAGAAAGGTTAGGTAAACATTTCTATTTATTACAATAACCTTGAATTGCATTGAACTGTCTGACAGATTAAATAATAAAATGTACTCACCTTTGTCCTCTGATGCATCAAATTACGAACTACTTTTAAACCTCCAGCAAATATTTCCTGGAGAAATTTCGTTTACACATTTGCACATGAGCATGGCAGCAAAGCAGTGACTAGAGGAGCTCTTCCCTCTGCTGCCAGCACCACCAGTGCCTTGCTCAGATGCAGGCTCTGGAAGGGAAGCGAGGCAGTGTCTGTGGCTGACTTTCTCCATCCCACTGCTGAGGGAAAGCCAGATCACTCAGGGATAATATCACTAGAACAGAATGCACAAGAGAGTCTCAGTGAGAGAAGGGAATTGCCAGCACAAGGCCATCTGGCACTTTGCACCATTATCCATCACAGGCCTCCTCTCAAGGCACTGTTGCCCCTCTTAGTCCGTTTGCTCATATCGCAAGCAGGGGAGCAAGCAGCTTGCAGTATGCATGCTGTGTGAGGAGAGTACTGCTGCTAAGCAGCACACAGTGGCCCGGAGATTACAGGATCAGGTGGCTGCTCAAGATTTTATGCTGAGGTTTATTTCTTTTTCTCTGAAGCTGAAGCTTCTGTCCTTTTTGTCATGCGCTATGGATTGGAAGAGGGCAAGGACATTGGAGAATTTGCTGTTTAATTTGAAGGTGTGTATTATGTTTCCCACAGCGGACAGACATGCACCTTAGCTTCTCTTGTAGCTTCCTTTTTTTTCTCTGGCCTTCATGCTGTGTACATGGGAGAGGACAGAGGGAGTTAAGAAATTATTCTCTCTTCAGCTGTTTATAAGATCTTATCTGCTCTTCAGAAGAGAGAATTGGTCAAGTCAAGCAGAGGCACACTACCATCCATACACACAGACTTCTCTTGCCTTCTTTTTTTTGTATGCGTAGCAGTAGCTTCTAGCTACAGGAGAGAAAATAGCAAAGCAAACAGGCTGAGCAAAAGTTTATGAGAAAGTGTAAAAGCCTTTTAAAAATTTGAATTAAATAATCCACACCCATATATTTTAGATTAAACAATTCACAAGGGTTACACAAGCTCTTCTTTTACCATTAAAATGAAATAATATAACCAATCCCCCATAAAAGAGGTTGAGAGTCCTTTGCCTGTTATCAGCAGAACCACTGAAACTCCTGATAAAGAAGTATCTTTTTTCACTGAGTCTTGAGTTCAGGCTCACTAGGAAGTAAATTTTTCCCTTACTCAGGATGAAATAAGGAAATCATCAGTTACCTTAGCAACCCTTAAAAAAAAAAAAGAAACGTGCACCTATCCAAAGGGCAACTAATTTAATTATGTTATTGTAAAGGTTATGTGAACGACAGTAGCAAGGGGAAGCTATGATTCATTATTTTAGTCTATGGGAAACAGTATTGCCATTGTGTTCCTGCATAGATAGTTCACAGAAGAACTATCTGCCAAGGGCTCCTATTTATCTCCCAGGACTTACCAAAACGCATGTACCCAAAAACCTGGCCCAGGCTGCTGGGGGTCCAACCCTTTGCCTCTGCTGGCTTGCAAGTTTCTCACAGTGTAGTAGCTGGAGCCCAAAACAAGCATTTGCTTATTCAGTTCTGTATGTTGCTCCTGGCATGAAACCTTTCAAAAATGTTTAAAATCCCTCCGTTCAAGCACTGCTTAGGGCTGCCTCCCCTGGAAATCACCATTTGAATTTGAATAGCTACAGAGGTGCTGGGCAGCAATATATATGTTTATACCACAGCTACCATTTAACAACACTTAATTTGCAGTGTGGTTTCACCTAGCATTTCATTACATGTTGGACATGTGGGACCAAGGAAAGAGTCCTGTCCCCCAGCACTATTCTGAAAACACTATATACTGCTCATGGGCAGGTTTACCCTCTATTTACCCCACAGTCAGCGTGAGCACTTTGGAGGCTGTGTCTCCTGGAACAGAAGAGGTCTCACCAAAGACTACAGCTTTCAGCTTTGCTACATGTTTTACCAGCAAGATTTGGGCTCCACGTGTGAAGCTATCTAAGCCGTAGAGAGCAGACATGGTGAAGTATTGGAATGGGTGGCACAGGGAAGGATGCCAGGTCTCATAGATGAGCCCTCTGGCAGGATAAGCAATCTGATCCCTGAGGCAGGAACACGTTTTAAAATAGGTGAAACAGAAATTCAGCTTCATTGTTTTCTAAACATGATCCTTTCCTTAAACAGGAAGAAACACATAAACTTACAGGTTGCATCTTCCTTAATCTGTTTCCTGTACTCCTGAATTAATGCAGAAAATCCTTTCCTTGTCAGGTTGTTTCAAACAACTAAGGGTTGCTGCAAAGGAACTGGACATCTTCACCCAGTTTTTCTGCTTTTTCTGCCTGCCCTTATGGCAAAGTCATGAATGCAGTCTGTAATACTCATAGAGGTGTGGTGGGCATTCATGCAGAGTTAGGTTTTATTTGTAATGACTTTTACTCTCCTGGGACAGCACAGGTTGTGCAAACCACCCCCGGTTTCCAAGGTGCCAAGGAGAGCCTGCCATTCCCCAAATCAGGCAGCTGCTGTGCCCACCACTTAGCCTTAGGACCTTCACAGGGTACTGCATGCTTGTGAGCATGGGAAGGATCTCAGCCAGGTCCCAGTAGGATGCTGGATGTACTCTCCAACCTCCACTCAACCTGCTTTAGAAGGAAATCCCAGAGGCTCTGAGAGACACTGGCTTTCCTATGTCTAGATGCCTCCAGCTGTGTGCTGGCCATGTGTTTCCTCTGTTGAGTGTCACTTGAAATCTGCCACCATATTGTCTTTGGCATCTATGTCGCAGAATGCCAAATTTGCTGCAGGAGACACTTTCTGGGTTCTTTTCTGTTCTGTGAAATCCATGGCATCCCACCAGGTTTTCTGCATTGCCCCAGTACAGCCAGGCACACACCCTGGTTAGAAGCTGGGAGAGCATCTGTTGAGATGGAGAAGCTGAAAGCATGTCTTTCCCTTGCCTTCCTATAGGAGTGAGCTTATTTTGCCTAAGGAAAATGAAGGCATGTTGTGCTGATGGAGTACAAGTTTACATTGGTTTTCTTAAGCCTGTATGGACATCAAGGTGTCATCCTTGAAAATGCAGTTCAGAGGAAGCAAACTAAACAAGACATAGAGGCAGTATGCTTATCTCCAGGGAAAGGCAGAAGGTTCTTAGTAAGAGCCCAAAAAGGGAACCTGAGCTGGGAAGGACCCAGTAATTTTCAGTTTCAGGGGCTTAACAACTGCTTCCTTCTGTCACCTCCCACTCCTTGAAAGCAATTTGTGACACCTTCTTCCTGCTCTGGGTTTCTTAGCCCCATCACCGAGAGACATGGAAAGAGCGCACTTCTCCCAATGCAGCCTCCCAAATTCAGTAAAAAAGAGAGTGGCACACTCTTCCTCCCTCTGCTCAAGGTAGGATCAAAGTATCCTCTTGGGAGCACTGCATGTCTAGTTTCTGCAAGCAGAGGATCAGCCTTGCTTCACCAAGATATTTATTATCCAACATTACAAATGGAAAACGGAGGTACGGGGGAGTTGCAAGGTCACACAGGAAATGTGCAGCTCAGCTGGAAATAAAAACATGGGTCTCCTGACTACTGTGACCAGCAAGCCCTTTCCTGCCTGCAGTAACAAAGGCTACCATGCAAAATGTTTTTCATTTCTCTGACAGGAGTGTTTTGCCTCCAGAAATTTAAATTACGTTATTATTATTGTTGTTGTTATCATCCATACTGTTATTATTACTGTTGTTATTATTATGCCTTTTTACAAGAGCTGTTCAGTAAGTGCTCAAAAAGAAAAATCTCAGCTGTATCATTTTGCCTCTGCCTTAATCTTCTCTGCAAAGAAAAAGTTGTTATATATTCACTGGAGTTATATTTCAGTATTTCTCAACTGTACTTCAGACAACAAGATCTTTAATTTCTTCAAACTCTTTTAACCCTCTGCTGTGATGTCTCAGTATTAGCAGTAATTTAACTGGTAGCCAGCAGGAGGAGAAACAGACCAATATGTGATCTTCCACGCATGAAATATAGCCAAAATATTTTTTTATGGAAAGACGAAATTAATGGGAGCTTGAGTTGGAAAAGGGATATGGAATTGCCCTCTCCAGCAGTTTTTCAGTGGAACGCTGCTTGAGCTTCAAGGCTTTGCTTGTATCTCCACTGCTTTTCTGAAGCGCAGCATGACCTGGCCTGTCATCCACTCCTTTTAGATTTGTGAGGCTGCACACACATCGTCCACTCCAGAATTGCAAAATGCATGTTAAGGAGCAAATATATGCAAGTGCTGTTACAGCTGTCCACACTAGTTTAATTTTGCTCTTAGACTCACTTGGCTGCTCTTCACTGCTGCAATGTTTCTGATGGCATGCCATAATTCCCAGTCTCTCTCAGCCCAGCTGGCATCAGACAAAAGGACCTGCGAGGAGGAAAGCTGCAGGAAACCATGAGAGTTTTCAAATGGTTAGAAGTCACTCAGGAGCTGACAGACTTGGGAGTTTCACTGTGATTGCCACCCTTGTTTTTTGCGTAGGCTGCTGTGATTCAACCATCAAAGCCAGTGGTTGTACAATCTGCAGCTATACAGGAGTATGCTGCAAATTCCTTTACAAGGGTGCGGCCAGACAACAGGGATGGAGGTTGCTTTCCTGTCATGTCAGGACTGCATCACCTGGGGTCAGGTGAAAATCCTGCAGAGGCACAGAAATCTCTCGCATTTCCTGGCATCCCACTGTGGGGATGGGGAAATCAGCCAGCCTGTGAGGCGGGGGAGAGAGGCCCCATCCAGAGGGAACCAGCAGTGAGTCAACCGCACCACTTGCTTCCATTCAAAGTCTTTCCAAAACATCAAATCAACTGTGCAAGAAGTACCTCCCTTTGTAGAAATGGGATGGATGATCATCTCCCCTCAGCATAGCTTGGCCTTCAAGAAAGGTGTTTCGCTTAGGGTTACCAGTTTCCTTCAATGCAGGGCTGTGTTTTGGAGTGGTGCCTTTTTCAGTTGCTTCACATTAGGATAGCTTTCTGTGGCAAGGCATAAAAATTAAATAGGACAAGGAGATGTTGTATCATTGTGAAATCAGTCTGGAGAGTTCAGCAAAGGCAGTGAAAGCACATCTTGAAACTGCTGCATAAGATCGAGGTGAGAATGGACACTAAGCTGAAAAAGCAGATCATCACTTGCAAATCTAACAATGAAACCCCTCTTCCAAATTGTAATATAGGTGGGTTGCTAGGATGTGACAGGAAATATGTACTTGCTCTCCCAGTGCCTTTTCTGAACCATTGATATCCGCTTCAAACAAGAATATTTGCTGCTGAAGACTATACTAAAACACTTTTGAGACAGATGTGCTTTTAGCACTATACAGTAATATGCAGCACTATGCCAATATGTGACTTTTGAAGACAAGAATAATGGAGTAATGTCATGTGAAAGGAAATGAGAAAGAGCATACGCCCTGATCCACATCTAACGGCTTTGCTGCTAGAAAGAATTGGACTTGTGTGTTTACTGGCATACTTCTTTTCATGTTTGTGGTTCTGTGCACAGCAATGCCACTGAGCCAGGGCTGGGTACCTCAGTGACCATCACACAGCACCAGTCCTTAAACTACAGACCTGTTGATATAAGCATGCATATCCACAGGGCGCAGATACAGCAGGAAATGCAGCATGAGTCATTAATCACTTAAAAACAAGGAAGAAAGAGTACACTCACTAGTATAAATTTTAATATACAGCAGTGGTCAGCCATCGCACAGGAAGACCAAGTTCCAGGTTTGTCTCCAGGAGAGGTTCATACATTTGTTCCCAGTGCCATTGAAAGGGTGGGGAAGGGGCAAACCCAACTGATCCTTGCCTCATTGCCAGTGAAACATTGCTTGAGGGAGCCATAGAAACCTCCTCTCTATGGCTGTTGCAGTGACAACTTTTCACTCACTTTTCCTCCAGGCTATTCTCTGCATCATAACCACTTGAAAAGCCTTCCTTTCACTTACAAAGGGAAAGAGATAGTGCCAACCTTACCTAGCTGTGGGCATTTTCCCAAAGCCTTGTCTCTTAGCTAGCCCTTCCCATTCAGTCTAAGCAAAGCAGAGTGAAGCTTCCTGAAGCTGTTGTATCGTCCTCAGTTATATTACTTTGCTACTCGGGAGACCTCACTTTAGGTCGCTAAAAGGGAGTGGTACATTCCTCCCATGCGGATGAATTTCAGACAGTCTCTAAACATTGACAAGGAAATTGTTAATCGTTCCTTCTTATGTAGCTTGCGTACATTCATGGCTTGAAAGACTAATCAAGAGACGTGGATGGAATTCTAAAGTTTGGGATTTTCTGTTCACCTGGGCAGGTGAACCTGCTTTTCTTAGCAGGCATAATTTATATTGAAAGAAAAAATCCAGCATCGCCTTCTGCCCACTTGGCTTCATTCTAAAAAGGTGCCTGGATTCTCTAGGCATTTTTATGCAGCACAGATTCTGGTGTCTCCCTGCAGGGCAGCACAGCTGTTAGCTGAAGAGAAGACTACTGTTCTGGCAAAAAGCATCATCCCAACTGCAGAGCAAGCTTCTGTACCTAAAAGTGTCATCGCATTTATTTGGTCTCATATATTTTAAGCAGTTCTCACAAAATATTTGTAAATTTATTGTTATTGGTTGAAACTTACATCAAAGAATTATTTTTCTCTGAATTTATTCGCCAAAGAAGTTGAGCTTTAGCTGAAGCAATTCACCATTAAAATGGAATTACAGGATAATTTAGGTTATCTGCTCCAACTCCTTGACTGAAGAAGATCCAGTTAGGTCAGGTTGCTCCAGGACTTTGGCCGTCTGAGGTTTGAATATTTCCATCGCCTACCTTGGGCTTTGTTTCAATATTGTTACCATCCTCATGTGACAGAAATTTTTCCCAAAGCCTAATGAGGATTTTCTACATTCCAGCATGTGCCTATTATCTCTTATCCTCTGGCTGTGCATCTCTGAGCAGAGAATGACTTTCTCTTCTCCATACCCTCTCACCAGGCAGTTGCAACAGCAGTGAATTCTTCCTTTCCCTTCCTCAGCCCATTGCCCTTAACCTTGCCCTCCTTGTGCTCTAATTCCAGCCATCACAGGAACCCTCCACTGAACTTATTCCTACATGTAGGCACTTGTCCTCTGCTGGGAGCCCAAACCGGGAGAGATCACACCAGGTGTGGTCTCATCAATGCTGAGCATCTGGGAAGGATTCCTTCCCCTTGCTGGTGCAGCCCTGAGTGTGGGACTGCTTTGTTGCATGAATGCACTCCTGTCTTCTGCCCATGTTGTGCCCACCAGGATCTTCCAATATTGTGCTGGGTTCAGCACAGCTTCTTCCAGCTGGTTGGCCCCAGCCTCTCCTGCCACAGAGCTTTGTCCATCCAAGAGGCACAGCTTTGCACTGGCCTCTTATCAACAAATTCTGTGAGGTACCCATCAGCCAATTTCTCCAGCCTGTCCTGTTTGAACAGTAGCCCTGCATTCCAACACTGAACATGATCCCCAGCTTGGTGTCATCTTCAAACACTGCAGGAGTGTTGTTGAACCCATCATCGACACCATTAATGAGCGCATTAAACTGTAGCAGTGCCCCTGCCATACCACTACTATTTGGCCACAAGTTGGACCTCATGCTGTCATCACCAACCTTTGAAATTAGCAGTCCAGTCAGTTTTCCATGCATTAATGTGTCTACGTAGCCAGCCTATATCTCACTGTTTTGGCTTTAAGGAGTTTACAGATCATGGCAAAGTCATGCAAGCACCTTGCAAAAGTCAAAGTGCACAGCGTGTGGTGCCCTCCCTTTTTCCACACAGCCACTCATGATGCTATAGAAAACAATCAAGTTGGTTGGGCAGAATTTGTCTTTGGTATGTTCTTATGTTTTTCATGGCTTAGAGGAGGATTTTCACCATCACTTTTCCAGAGACCAAGCTGTCCAGGGAAACAGCCTGCAGAGCCCTGAATCCTCTTTCTTGCCCTTCTTGAGGGTGAAGCAACATTTGCCTTTCCGTTACCATCAGGAATCAAAGTAATCAAAGGTGATAAAGTTGGCTGAGCTGAAGATGCTGAAGAGCAAGGCTTGCAATTACATTGGCCAGCCTTTTCCACACCCTTGGGTGAATCACATCTGGTCCCATGGACCTGCATGCTGCTAATTGCCTTAACATTTCGCTCCCATGAACTGCGCTAGTATGCCTATGGGAAGGAGTGGCCTGATGACAAATATTTTCAGTGAGAAGTTAGCCTAATCCTCTGGGTGCAATAACCTGTAATGGAATATTTAACCTGAAATGGGTATGGTTTGATCAAGTAACTGGTAAACAACCTCCTCTAATGGGAGCTGAATGACTGAATAGGAGGATTAAAGAGTCACTGTACACTACAGATGTTTTTTTCTTTTGAGGATTACTCAAACTAGTGATTTTGCAGGAATGTGGCTGAGGCAAGGCCTTCTGGAGTCAATGTGGTGATAGCAATGTGATCTGTGTATACACTGTTGGATTTGCCACTTTGCCAGGCAGGCTCCTATGAAAGCAATTATGAGCTTGACTTGTGAAGCTCCTTGTATTTGAAGTTGGTAGGAAGGCATTTGATTGAGTCTAGGAAGAAAAATACAATATACAGAATATAATGTTATCCTTATCTGTTGAGATGTCTTCTATTTTAGAGCACTGAAGTTTGAAAGACTTTCAAAGGCAAAATTTTAGTGCCTTGGCACATGTTGTTACTAAATACTTGTGCTGGAAGCACATGAGTCTCAAAAGCACACGTTTATCTATATTTTAATGGTAAGACAGATTGATAGATCAATAAAATAGGCATATGAGTCACACCTAAATAATTGTCTATTCTTTAACTCAGCTAAAGGGCATCTTGAGTCAAACACTGAAAATTCCTGTGGTTTTCTGATTTCTTTTGTTTTATCAAGCTGAGATTTTAAAAACTTTTTTTATTTTTAGAATAAGATGTGCTACAGATGGAACTGATGACTTGCTATTCTGGTCAACAAAAAAGAAAAAGAAGTTAATTTATTTTTGCAAATGCTTCACACATTCCTGAAATTTTCTTCTTCTAACCACAGTGTTTTATTTATGTCGTGGTTTAAGCCATAAATCAGCCACGCAGTTTGTTCACTCACTTCCCCCTTTTTCTTCCCTCTGCTCCTGG
>JANRGW010012961.1:33452-53933 GCA_024733675.1 Psilopsiagon aymara
ATGAGGCTCAGAAAGTCCTTGGCCAGACCAAACATCACTAAGCCATAACTAAAACATTGGTGTTATCAGCGCTGTTCCCAGGCCACAAGTCAAAAACACAGTGCTGCACCAACTACTAAGATGGAGAAAAATGACTGCTACTGCTGAACCCATGACAATTTATAAACTGATAAGTATGAAAAGAATGCATATAAAGCCATTGCTTATCAATCAGGATGTCAATGTATCTAATTAAATTTCTTTAATAGGTACTCTAAATTCTAAATCTAGAAGACTATCAAATATTGGCAGTAGTTTACAAGGTGAACAAAACTGAACAAATACTGCAGAAAACTTTATAGTAACTGTATAGTAACTTTAGTCACAAAAAGGAATAATTTCAATAGCTCAAATGTAAACAATAGCAACAATAATAACAATAATAATACAGCCTTCATTTGGAGAAGAGAGGATTTTTTTGTCATAAAACTTACCGTGAAATGTAGCTGAAACCTTCTCAGGTTGGAGTACATTTCTGCCACATAAGACCAATGCAACCTGATTTGTTTATCCTCAGACTATCCATCAAAATCAGGATATAGTATGGTCTCCACCTTCTTTTGAGAAAGAAGAAGTGCAGAAGCTTACAAAGATATCTAAAGCAAAGTGCAGAACTGAGCCCAAGTCTTGTAATTTCTAGGACAGTGCTTAAATGATCTTTCCCAAACAAAGAGGAGACACACTCCAGGAAGGAGGTTGACTTTAAAATGAATGTGAACATAGCATGCCTAGGAGAAAGTGAGGCTTACCTGTGTTTTATAACACCACCCTGTACATCTGATTTCATTTTTTTCTCACAGAGCTGAGGCACAAAACACTGTCAAACTAAGTTCAGATTCAGTAGTCAAAAGCTTTGGAATTACTGACTTGCTCTACCCTAACTCTCCGCTTGGTTTTTATCAAACAGTTTTACAGTCTATGCAAAACTCATTTAAGCCATCAAGCTTAAATCACACTGACTTTTTGCACCATACAGTTAGATACAAGGCTTGTTCCCATAGCTTGTCTAACGTGTTTTGTCTCCACTAACATGTCTAACAGATCAAACTTATGAATGAGTTTCTCTTTATTATGTAAGAGCAGGCAGAATCCAGTTCGGCAGAGAGAAGGTGTTTAACAGCTATATTCATTACATGACTTGTGAAGTCAATCATAAACTCCCTTTGATAGGAGTGGGCTTGAACAGCACCATAGGGAAAACTTCTTAAGTCATCAGGGTGCAAATTTATCAACTGACATAAACTGGACTGCCTTCCTTCTTGTATTCAGCTGCTCACTGTGCATTTATTGCAGAACAAACTTGTAAACAAATTGATTCATAGCTCTAATCAATGCTGGAGTTTATCATGTTTCTACATGTAGAAGAAAGAATCCATCTTCACTGAATCATCTCCTGGCTTAGTTTTGCAAGACTTACTGTTAAAAATACTTTGTTTCTCATGCAGTCAAGTTCATCTTGTGAAGTCATTGCCAAAGCAGTAAATGTAAATTTTAAGTGTAAAATGTCGCCTGCAATCGATCCTTTTCATTATCAAGTATTATGAGTATAACTAATACATTTTAAGCACAGCATATCTTGCCTTTCTCAAGGTAACAATTACATTGCAGAACAGAGTCTAAGACTGAGAGCCAACAAGCTCTTGCCCATGCAACAGTCACTGGGCGGTCGACACATGAAGCACAAGGAGCATGAAATGGACCATTGCCTTCTCTCTCCTGTATCATCAGACTACTGTCTTCTTGCAGTTAGAAAGGCATATATCCATTGTAAACACAAGACTGCAATTTCCAGCTGCCACCCCTTTGTTGTTTTATGTATTCCTTGGCATCTTAATACATCTCCTTATTTCCTCCTTGACCATGGGAAAGGTCCGTTCTTTCATCTGTCCCAGCTCAGAAAAACTATTTTAATATTTTATTCCATTTGACGTCTGGAAATAGGTGGCAAAAAATTTATTAACCTCTTAACTGACAATATCTCTGGCAAACACCCCGACATCTCTATTGAGCATCAAACCACAAGGTATTTTATATAATAGAAGTACACACCTATCCATCTTCAGATGATCAGCAACAGAAATTCTGTCTTCCCTAGTTGACAATATATAGTGATCTCCTATGTGAGATTTGGAGAGCATGTAACTGAGGAACAAGCACAGTCTCCAGCCATGCACTGCTGCCCCACACTTAGTAACTGCAGCCATGCTTAGTGGTACTGGGGCTAAGCAACAAGTGTGCCAGTAAAAGCTAGACTGTGATACTGCTCTTCACTGACTCAGCTGTCAGCTATCTCAGCTTTGGAGAAGCTGATAATTGACACTGAGCCTCAGAGCCCCTATGCTTCTCAGGGAGGAAAAATGAAGCAACATACTGCTGTACAGACATACTTCAGAAGGGCCTCTGTTCTGCCTCTGTTGTTCTTCCTTCCAGCCTTCTATGAGAGCCTCACTAGGCCTGCAGGTCTGGTCTTGGGAAGCCATGGGACAAACATTTCTTTGATGCACGCAGACAGGGAAGGGGCTTTGTACAGCTGAGCTGTACTGCTCTTGGCAGTGGTTTTGTATTCCCCACTATTTCATAGATTACAGGACAGCAAATAATTAAATATATGCTACCAATCATTACTGTAGCTTCCTAGAATGAGACAGTAAATGGATACTTCACTGTCTTTGGGCCGGATAGAAGTTACCTACTTATACCAGGGCTCTCATGTGGCAGATATTAGTCATGCTCATCTCTTCTTTTTGCCCTGTCCATTGGCCAGCTTTAAAAAATTAGTGATTGGAAATTACTTACTAAGTTTTTGCTGGCTTCCTCCTTCCTTGCAAAAGGATGTTACTCTCATATACTATCCTCAGCTGTTTGTAAGTCTGAACTCAAGTCAAAGCTGGTTGACTTCAAAAGCTTAACCCCTGCTTTCAGGCACTGCCTTTTTTCACCTGATCATCATTGGTCCTTGGATTCATCTACTTTGTATCAAGCTATTTATCATTTAATCTTCACCAATAGATGTTGAAGTTTTGATTCCTGTCCTGAAGTTGTTCAATCTTCTGAGGCACTGGTGAACCCCTGGTGAATCCCATGTGAACAGCCACCATGAGCTCCATGAAGGCAAGCTCATCTTTGCTCTTGAAACAGAGCACAATCATAAGCCTCTTCCTGCAGAAAGAATAGGCCCATATCATGTGTTAAGATTGGAGGATTCCAACCTTCCCCCTATCCCTGTGAAAAACAGGTGTGAGGACCCTTCAAATTGCATGCCAGCTTGGTGTGTACTTGCCAGAGCTCACTCAAGGTCTCTTAACTAGCCCTGGCCAAGCAAAATGACAGTGGTAGGCAGATATTAGATGTGTTCTGAAAACAAAGGATAGGAAAGAGAGGGGTGCTGTAGTCCCTATCAAAATTAGAGGAAAATATGCCTGAACCTGTCTAGTACGTATAAATTGAAGTCTAGTATATATAAACTTTCTTTAGTGAGGATATACTTCATGTCTTTAACAGATAAAATAAATTTTTCGAAGGTTGTAGAAATTAGAGAGTCTTACAGTGTACTGCAAAGACTGAAGTAGCTTTTTACCCTGTTATGACACAGAAGATGAGGTTCCCCAGTACCTTTCTGGCAGGACATACGCAGAGTATATTAGGAAATTCTGGAAGGAGGCATTCAGTCCATGTGTACGTGAGAGACTGACAGTTTCCATTAGGTCATGGGATAAAATCAAGAGCATGTGAGTCCTGAATAAATTTAGAATGATTAGATGACTCATAAAAAAAGGAAAACGTGACAGATTGCAACAACTTGTCTCCTACTCATCTTTTTTTTTTTAAAATGTTTCATCATAATTTTCCAAATATGTGATTTAGAGACAAATCATTTCACTTTCCCTATATTCTTCTGCTTTTTCATTTTGTGATGATGGGAGAGACAGCATTTTTTCTTTAGCACATTCTGAGAAGTTACCACCCAGACTGTATACTTGTGTGTATAATTAATATCCATTTTTGTTGATTTTACTCTATGATTAAATACAGGACCATAAGCTTAAGAAAATAACTCAGCAAATTAAAATCTGTTAATATTCAGTGAAGCTTTTTTTTTTCATTGTGTAAATTTAAAAAAGACATGGAGGCATTTTCTTCTTTCAAATGGACCCTGGCCCTTGAGAATAACAGAGAATTTGACATTAGAACTTTGTGCAGGACCAAGGTGCTTGTTAGTGCCTGTTCGAGTGATCTGCTTTCCATATGGTGGGTCTGAGCAAGCTGCTCCCATAAGCTTTTTCATTTCAGGTCCATGCTCTGTTAGCACTCACCACTGTGAATAAAATGGAATATAACCCTAGCAGTGCTATTAAGATTGTGTGCGCAGGGCAGAGCTGGGGAATGGGAGCGGCAGGACTGGTGGTGAAACTGTGCCAATTTAGCAGGCATTGAATGACTGAAAGGAATCTACGTGCTCACTATAATAATGTTTTTAGACCTTGTACTAATCACCAGAACACTCCTCCAGTCCCAAGTCTAACACCCTTAATCACAAGTCTATTTCATATCATGAGAAAAGATTTGCCTTCGATGATTTTTGTTTCAAAGAAGAATCAAACTCTAGTCAGTTCTGCAGCATCTGTGCAGTGTAAAAGGTTGAGACTGCTTGAATACAAAGGCTGATGGGTGTGATTCTGGCTGAAGTGCAGTAAGAGCTTACAAACTAAGGCAGCATTTGTGCTGCCTCACATTATTTGCTCGAGGATAGATTTGCTTTCAGCTTTCCACTTATATATATGTATGCAGTTAGTCCACTTGCATAGATATGGAACTTATTTCCATCTTTTTGTGTGCCCAGTTTCAGACTTTCACTTTAAAGTGGATTTCTAAATACACTGTTGAGAACATTCTAAGTCCAATTACTAAAACCACTAAAGATCTTTGCTACTATTGGCATAAGATTTGTAATTGGAGAGTAGTAGAAAACACATAGAATTCTTTCAGTTTTATTTCAAATGAATTGCATACTTGTGTAAATCTAACAGAAAGTTGTGCAAAATATAGATATACTTCTCTGTATTTCTCACTTGTGCCAATGGAAGTAATGTTAAAATGCCCCTGAAAAGCCTCTTCTTTTGATCCATCTTACACTTGTAATGCTTTCTCTACTAGTCATCTAATTAAGAGTAGATTGGGAGTTTTCAGGCAACTGGAGAAAGCCAGGTCACAGAAACTTCCTTTTGAAATTCATATACCACCTCTAAAAGGAGCCACTCCTTCTGGTCTGAGTCAGGCTTCTGCTTGTGCTCCTGCACAAAACATACTGAAGTGAATTGTAACTTAATTTTTATCAGCATTAAAGTTACCTAGGCTTCCCTGTCCTGAAAGACTCAAAAAAATCAACCTACATAAATAACAGACAACAAATACTGCCATGACTAAACACAACAAACCAAAACCTGGTTTGCAGCACCTTGGGTTAATTACGCTTTTGTCAGAATCAATTCATGTGGTGAATTTGATTGCTGCTTCACGCTCTAGATGCAGGGCAGTCCTAACATGGAACTTTTCATACAGCTTTATTCTCACACAACACTAATGACAAAAATGGGACACCACCCCCCAATCAGCCTAGTGCTCTTTCACACCATGAAGTCACATCTTTAATACATGTTCTCTATTGCTTCACACTCACATGAGTTTTTCCTCATGCAAGACCTCCAGATGAAACCAGACTTCCAGCTTCACACCCAAAGCCCAGCTAAGCAACCTCTGAAGTTATTCCCTTGAAAGATCCCCAGCACTGAGAAAGTGCTGCTGCTGCTGCCTTCCCATTTGTCAGTGGAACCTTTGCCTTTCTCTTGTAGCAGAAGGAATTGTCTCTCCAGAAAAAAATCACTGTCAGTGCTACTACTTATGTAGGCTTTGTAAGTAGTAGCGCTATGTAAGTAATAGAACTTGGGAAAAAGATTGGAGAAGCAGCCTCCATCCAGAAAGCAGTTTCAGAGATAGTGAGCAGAAGACGCTACCCCTCCATCTACTGTTTAATGTCTGAATCAAAAATCACGTCCTTCTTCCTGTCATCCATGTCTAATTAATTCCTCTTTGTGAGATGGGACTCCTCTCCAAGTAACAGCTCTGGAAAATCACCTTATGCAATGAAACAGAACCAAGCCACAGTGCAGACACTTCCTACAAATTTCATGGAATTTGTAGATTATTTTTTAGTTTGAAGACCTCTACCAGCTTATGCGACTGTAACTGATGACTGAATTTGGTGGAACAGGTACACAAAACAACTCAAAGGCCCTTTCTGATTGCATGGAATAGGAATTTTCCATCAGCTATCTGTAAAAGAAAAGGAAGTCTCACAGACAGCACCAGACTGTCTGGTTAACCCTTTTTTTTTTATGCCTCTTTCAGGAATGAGCAGGAAGTAAACACACATTGTGTTCAGACTCATCATTTATTAGAGATTAAGAAGAAAATATGATTTTCCAGATACCTCTTAATACCAAACATGCTTTTGAACACCCCAGGGCCAAGAAAGCAGGCTGCACTTTTACCACACAGGGTTATTCATTCAGGAAGATACTTCATATTTTAAGGAAAAAGATGAAATGGTGCCTCAGTCAAAGCATCCCATTATCTTCTGTGGAATGTTTTCCCTCCAAGGCAGTTCTAGCCTGGAAGGTAATGATCTGACTCACACTGTCTAGCTGGACAGGGACACAATGCTATCAAGCAAGGTGTGGAGAGTAGGAAATTAAAACCTGTTTTAATGAATGCTTCACAGTATAGGTATTGTACCTGATTTATTGAAGAAAAAACACCTAGTAACAAAACTAACAGCTTGTTTGGGTCAAATACAATTCACAAACACCCTCCTCAGATGCAGAGGGATAGAAAGGTAAATCTGGACTCCATTCAAATGTGCAAAATATCTCCTTCCCATTTTCTACTTCGGCTGAGCAAACGTCCCATTATGGTTATACACCAACTAACACAGAGGGCTGGAAGGAGTTGCTGCAGGCAAGTGATAGACCTGACCTATGGTACCTAAAATTAACAGCTGAATTTTCTGACCAAGACCTTTCCTATTCTATAATGGGGAAAAGTTATTTTCGTTCCATTAGAGGTCTTGCACTTTGCGCTGAAAACGCCACTTTAGTTCAGCTAGCTTATCACTCAAAAGCTAGCCATAAAACTGTACCCAGCTCAATTACAATTGAATTTACCAGAAATCTCACACCTTCCTTCAAGGATATAAACAAACATCAGATAAATAGTTGTCATTTATTCTATATTGTAATTGCTTTTAATCCTTCAGCAGTTTGCAGAATTTTCATCTAATTTGTCCGGAGCACCTTTGTTTCTAAGAGTATCTTCTAAGACAAATAGTAATAAACATATTTGGTTATAAAACTACTGAGAAGATGTTCAAAAAACCCAAACCCCACATTTTCTTGCATAAAAAAAAAAAAAAAACCAAAAAAACAAAAATAAAAAAAAAAAAAAAAAAAAAAAAACAAATAAATAAACAAACTAAAAACCCTACAAATCTGGAGGCAAACCACAGAATGAGTTTTCAAGGAGCAAAGATACAAACTCGCAAATATTCATAATCACACATGCCTAAGAAGTTATCTAACCATTATTTCAGTCATTATTTCAGTTATGCTCTAAATGCAGTGATGGCATCTCAGACATGAGAAATATCTGCAAAGCAAACTCTGTTAATAAATATGACTGCTCCTTCCACACATCGTAACTATGGTAACTATTTGCATGTACAAACACAGAAGTTAGTGTGATAGCAGCTGTTTGTGTCACTTATTTCTACTGCTCTAAGATGTGAATATGCCCTGTAAAGGACAAGGAAGGTGGAAGTGCATTTTTCTGCATGTATGCTGCCTAGTTGGTTGATGAAGTCACATTCACTTGGCTTAGACCCTATAAACAACGTACAACTTTGTAAAAATTCTGAGGATTGTCTGCCGTGGCCACACACATAACCACAATGTCAAATACACCTTAGCCCCCTAGCTATCATCTCCTTCTACTTGAATTGTGACTACTGCTACAGGCAAGCAGGTTAACAGAATTAAGGCTGTTTAATCACCAGAGGAAAATATCCTTTTGTCCACATAGAGCGATCACCATTTCTTTGGGCTATTTAAACAATTTTACATATGTAATACTTCAACAGGAGCCGCAAGTTTTGGAGAAAAGCAAACTATTGTATTTCAAAATGCAGGCCTTGATTTTTAAAGAAATGTTTTGAAAAATAGAATTACCTTTAAAATGTCCTTACTTAGTTACGAGATCACCCAGTTAGGAGCACCAGAGCTAAGGGTTATTTTCTGCTTGCATATCTCCTTCCCCAAGACTTTCAGATCAAAGCAGCTCTGATAAAGTAGTAACATATTAAAGACCCTTATGAAAGTCCTAATTTGGGATTGGGACCATGAGGCCAAGTTAGCCGCAAATGCAACAACACAGATAAAGCATAGCTTTCGAAGCTGGGGATTGATTCAGCTGCATCACTAATAATCTGTCACTGCTCCCATGGAGGCAGTCCAATTTGCAACTAAGCATGCTGTTGCTGGGGAGTGAAGGAAGGATCTTGTGGAAGAAGAACTTTGTCAATTATGTGGCCATGTTGTCTGCCTCTGGTTCTCATCAGAGCCTTGCCCCTGCAGCTGTAAGAAAACGATGAGTCAGGTATCATAGAATCACAGATTCATAAAGTGGTTTGGATTGGAAGGAACCTTAGAGTTCATCCAGCTCCGACCACATTCCATGGGCAGGGACACCTTCCACTACAACAGATTGCTCAAAGCCCCATCCAAACTGGTCTTGAACATGGCCAGCAGCGTTCAATGGGGCAGCCACAGCTTCTCTGGGCAACCCATGCCAGTGTCTCAATACCCTCACAGAGAGGCACTTCTTCCTAATGTCTAATCTAAATTTCCCCTCTGTCAGCTTAAAGCCATTCCCCCTTGTCTGGTAACTACATGCCCTCATAAAGATTCCCTCTTCAGATTTCTTGCAGGCCTCTTTAGGTACTGGAAGACTGTTAAAAAGTCTCCCCAGAGCCTTTTCTTTCAGTCCAAACAAGTCCAACTCTCTCAGCCTGTCTCCATAGTGGAGGTGCTCCAGCCCTCTGATCATCTTCATGGCTCTCCTCTGGATGTGCTCCAACACATCCATGTTCTTGTTTTGAGGGCCCCAGAGCTGGAGACAATACTGCAGGCAGGGTGTCATGAGAGAAGAGTAGGAGGGCAGTATCACCACACTTGACTGGCTGGCCACACTATTTTTGATGCATCCCATCATACGGTTGGTTTTCTGGGCTGTGAGCCCACACTGACAGCTCATGCTGTGGTTTTTGTCAGCCAAAACCTCCAAGTTCTTCTCCTCCAGGCTGTTCTCAATCCAGTTCCTTGGTGATATGTGATAAGACAGTCCAGTTGCAGGAAGAGGAATCAGTTTCTGGAAAGCTGAATTACATCACCTGAAAGAGTGAGTGCAAGCTGTATTTCAGAGCAATCCCAGGCTGAACACAAAAGGGCAAAAATAAATCTTGTAAGTTGTTAAGTGTGTCTTCTAGGTGAATGGAAATAAAGAGGCAGAGGGGTGAGATGCTTTAAAGTAGGTGACAGGCAGCAATGGTGAGAAACATGACTTCCCTTCTTTCAGAGAAAGTATAGAAGAAAGAACATTGAGAAAAGGCAAGACAACTCTTGAAGACACAGTCCATGAAAAAGTCAAAGTGTATATATATGGATAAACCAGATAATGCCTGGTTTTAGTTATTTTTGAATTATGGTAGTTGTACTTTTTCCACAATTTTGCACTCTATTGTTGTGCTTCATGGTGTAATAAACCTATGAAATCTGAAACTTCTTGAAATTGTTTTCTGGTCTACCTTACTCAAGAAGTCTTCCCAAGAGTTTGTTGTGACTTGCCTCCAGGAATGCAAGACTTCTGGATTTGTAGCTCAGTTTGTGATCCAGGAAGTTTTTTTACATTGGTTTTTCTAGATGTCACATATTTAAGTCACCCCCTCCTGGACAGCAAAACACTTTACTTCTGTGACTTGCTCTTAATAAAAAATGAAAGACACTTTTTTATGTCTAGAGATGTACAATAAGCAAAGTTTCTCAGAATTAATTTTGTGTTGACATAGAAAGTTCATATATCTTTCTTTTTTGTGCTTTCATATCAGCACTCCTTCTTATTCTTATACATGGATAATGGTCCTATATACCACGACAATGAAAATGTCACAATTTACTATCACTCTTTAACTTAAGTGAAAATTTTTCACTGCATTTAACAACACATAATAATAAAAATGTACATACAACAGTACAATACTAATAAGGGCCTTCCAAATTTTTTTATATACATGCGTAACTTAGAAAACTTGCTGAAATGGGGTGGTAACATTTGTACTTTTAAAAGCACAGAAAGAACATTTAAATTTGCTCATAGAAACCTAGGTAGCTAATTATTTAGTTTTAAAATGCAGCCATCTTTTCTTTCAAATTATTTTAATGAAATCTTAGAAACATTCAGAATGGAAGAGACATCTGTAATTCATTTAATTCACTGTGTGAAGTAGGTCCAGTTAGATGGGGCTGCGCTGAGATTTGTCAAGTCAAACTTAATTTTCTCCAAGGACAGAAATTCCACATCTCTGAGCCCTGTTCCAATGCCTGGCCACTGTTCTAGTTTTCCCTGATATCTAATGGAAATTTCCCATGTTTCAGGTCATGCTCATTGCAGCTCATCCTGTTGCTATGTACCACTGGAAAGAGTTTGGCTCCATTTTCCCTGCTACCTCCCACCATGCAGTTGAAGAGAGGAGGGAGATCCTTCCTTTCCCTCTTCTTCCATAAGCTGAACCAGCCCAGCATCCCCAACTGCCCTACACTCCAACCTAGAACAACACAGGGACAGTTCTCTGGACCAGTCCTGCCCTGTAGCACACTGGTTGATCCCCTCAGTTTGGTATTGTTGCTACCTTTTCAAGACTGCCATTCCTCCCATCATCTGGGCTGTCAATAGGCGCATTAAACAGTACTGCAATGCTTCTTCCTTGCCCGTGTCCCAAATATTTGTTTGGCTGTTGCAGGCCTACTGATGAAGAGAAAGCCTGCCCACTGCTGAGAGAGGGCACGAGCTTCCAGTCACTCCCATCACAAGTGTCTTCAAATGCTCCTTTTCCATCCATGGCCTCTAACTTTCACTTTACTCTGCATTGTGTGGCTTGGATTTTTGTGCCTACAAGATGTCCAAAAAGATGCTGTGAAGATCCTGTACCTCCTTTCTGATGCTACACATTCTGTTCATCTCCCACCTCCACTCTTGAAATGACTTCAAACACCGAATCTGCAATTGAGATTCAAATGAGACATGTCTTCCTCATCACTTTCACCAATGTGAAACTGAGTCAGTGGATTTTAGAAACCAGCGAATGTTATTTGGCAGTTTGACATTACCATGAACTGATACCTGGTCCAGGTTTGAGCATTTTAACACCTCCATTTGTTCAGGTGCCTGTGTATGGCACCCAGTCTTGTAGGTGCCTCCTGAACAGAGAGGCACATCCTTGAATTCACAGCAAGTGCCATGTTTCAGAGTAGGCATTTAAAATAAGGACTAATGTTCACACCACAAATATTTCTACAGCAGTTCTGCCCTGAAGTTCATATGAAGACTACAATATTTTGCTCTCTACAAGATGTTAGAGAGTTTTGCTCAGTGCAAATAGTCTTAAGAGAAGCTTCTAATCTTAGGCAAAAAGCAATGCCTCATGAAACAGCTCACTGTGGGTGTATACCCAATGACTTTTCAATGCCATTTTGAAATGCAAACATCTCCTTGCTGCAGGGGTAGTTGTAGCTTACTATTTAGATATTAATGATCAGGCCATATTTACCTGATTCTAGACAGGAGCTCAAACAAAACGGCTGTTCCTACATGGCCTGGCAGAGGTACCAGCAGCATTGTCCACTGTGGCTTGGCAGATGGAAGTCCACTGTTAAGACACTCAAATGTAGGAGTACTTCTAAACATTATGCTTATATGCAGAAGCGAACATCGCCCAGCTTGTAACTCAGGGGGAGGGGAAAGGTTCAAACTAGTCAGTAAAAGCTTATTCAATGCAATGAAGCAAAAGTTCACAGTTCAAACTCCTTCCTGCTGCTCACTATCTCCTCAGCCTGCAATCAGCTGACAAACAAAGAGAAAGTAATTGTAATTCCATTTATTGAACCAAGAAATGTTTTATCAGATAGTAAGCCAGATAGGAATTTTAATTCTAGTGCCTATCTTTATAACAGGCATACTGACTGACTACAATAAATTGTAAATATGTATCTGAGGAAAGGTCTTTAGCGTGATTACTGTAAGGAAGACTATACTCCTCTATAGAACCTGTAAACCTGATAGTCCAGCTGCATTTCCCCAAAATTCAAATAGGGCATTTTTAAAGAATAAATCCTCTCCCTTCAGTTTCACTCAGAGTGAAACAGAGAAAGACTATGCTGTCACTGAGTACCAGTTTCCAGAGACATTGTTCACTGAGAATTTCTAGCTCTAGACCCAGCCTCTGGCAATCCCAGTCCAAACTTCCCGGTGCCTCAAGTGAAGGCTGTAACTACTGGGTGATCACCTGCGGTATCTCCTGCCAAAGCACACATTAAAACTAAGAGATCTATAGCTGTGGAAGTGGAAACATCTGACAACATCCCATTCTCATTTTGATGAGAAGTTTCCAAACATTGCCACCAAAAACTTCCATTTCAAAAGATTTAACATTTCCTCTTCTTCCCCACAGCCAATAACCAAGACAAATGTCTAATTTGAACATT
This sequence comes from Psilopsiagon aymara, assembly GCA_024733675.1. Taxonomy (NCBI): domain Eukaryota; kingdom Metazoa; phylum Chordata; class Aves; order Psittaciformes; family Psittacidae; genus Psilopsiagon; species Psilopsiagon aymara. The sequence continues at coordinate 46,358 of JANRGW010012961.1, forward strand.
ACCCACCCACCTCTATCCATGATATGAGCTGCTTTGTACAGCTATTTCACTGTCTCTGGCTCTCTATGCCTGTAAAGAGCTTTATTTCTTCTCTTTGAACAAAAAGCAGCTGGCCAAGATGGCATCTTTAACCAGAACTGTGACCAGCAAGCAAAGACATTGGAGTCCTGGGACACTGCTGTTCACATACACTGGGAGAAGAGCTCAGGGAGGGGTGACCTGAAATAATCATTTGTTTATACAGAGAACATCATTCTTAGCTTTGTAGAAGCTGATCTCTCTTCATATGCTGCCTATTTCATATGCTGTCTATTTCCAGGACAGTGAGTGAACTTGTTCAAATGGCAGTTCGGAGTATGGTTGCTTCTACAGACATTGGACCAGAGACTATCAGCTTCTCTGCTTGAAAGAACTGTAGCACACTGCAGGTAATTTTCATGAGGCTTTTTCTCATATGCAATAATATTAAGAGGCAAGGGTGATAAGTTGTGTGGTTTCTGTGGGCTGCATTACAAAATCCAGGAGTTAATAGGCTTGAGGAAGTGATCTGCAAATGCCGTATCAGCAACCTGTTAGACTTCCTTTTTCACTCCCCACCCATAGTCACCTGCTTTTTCAAACAGGCAGACAGTGGCAACAGGCTAGTTCAAGTTTCATACAGGTTTGTCATTAAGAGCAACAAGAAAATCCTTCCTTGATTAGTTAACTGCAATTCTCAGGATTATGTCTACTTATTGCCAGAACAGATGTAATGACTCATCTGCTATATTAAGAGCCAACATCTTAGTACAGTACTGAATTTCTCCCAGCCCTGACATAAGAATTTGTCACAAATTAAGTTAATCACCTGCAGAGTTTAACTAAGGCGTTCGCCCCTTGTGTTCCTATCACCAAGATTCTGATTTAGATACCTTCAGAGATTACCAAAATTTCCCAAAGCTATACAATACCAGCACCAATTGTCAGGAGTTTTTTGTCCCTGGTCTCCTGCCTTGACCACTCAAAAATATTGGTTCTGTGGTACAAATCAGATTGAAATATAACTGGCATTCCAGTGGCTCATGATGAATCTGCAACAGCATTGCCCTGGGCATCTTGTATTTGGAGGAACACTACTGTTCTTCCCATCCCCAACTGAGATTCAGTGTTTAATGAGGGAGATTCTTTGTTCCATGAACAGAGGAGCAACCACAGAAGTTCCAGACCACAGAAAGAGGCTTGTGATTTATGTTCAGCCAGAATGGTTAGACTGGATGACAACCACTTATGGTCCTATATTAAGAAAATTACAGGATACGAACTGTTTTCTGCGGATGGGTTTTTTTTTGCTTTTTCCCCAGTAGATTTCTAGTTTAAATTTCCAGCGGCTCCTGAAAAGCACCAAGTGTACAGTTACCTTTTTTTTTTGTCCAATCTCCAATATTTTAAGCCTGATGAAGCTATAAAATTCTCCAAGTCTTTTTTTTATTGTTGTTCTGTTTTTCTAAACACTCAGGTCCTTTCAGATCAGCTTTAATGTGCCCACATATTGTATTTATTGCCATCTATTTTCATGTGCTATCTGAACTTAATAGGATGGAGTAGGATTTTCCCAATAGTAGCAAACTCCATTTACTTTTTCCAGCATTTTTGCCAAATGGCCATAAAAGTCTACCTGGTAAATCGTCAATGAATGCTGGTGGTCTACAACCACAGTTTCTCAAACAATACAGAAAGGAATCTGTCCTGAAATATCTGTGATCTGTCAGCAAATAAAGTGTTTATTCACTGGGATGAAATAAAAGGCATTCTTCAAATCTTGAATGCAAACTTCCTGAAGAGAAAGAAAAGATTTCCTCTATTCTGTGCAGTGAGACCACATGTGCATCCCAATATTTGGTAGTATTTTTAGATCTAGTGAACATTGCTAGCTGTATTTTAGTCCCTGTGGTGAAATTCATATAGAATCATAGAATAGTTAGGGTTGGAAAGGACCTTAGGATCATCTAGTTCCAACCCCCCTGCCATGGGTAGGAACACCTTCCACTAAACCCTATCACCCAAGGCTATGTCCAACCTGGCCTTGAACACGCCAGCAATGGAGCATTCACAGCTTCCTTGGGCGTCCCATTCCAGTGCCTCACCACCTTTACAGTAAAGAATTTCTTCCTCATATCCAATCTAAACTTCCCCTGTATAAGTTTAGACCCATTACTCCTTGTCCTCTCACTACAGTCCCTAATGAAGAGTCGCTCCCCAGCATCCCTATAAGCCCCCTTCAGTTATATGTTGTATGTAGGAGAAGAGCTCCTATACTTATGAGTTATCACTCTACATATCCCAAACTTGGTGCTTCTGCAAGCAACACAAATCAGCAGCACTGCTTCCTTTGTAGCCAGGTGATCAGGTGTTTCTCTCTGCAGTTGTAAGCTGTGGCTCTATCCCGTATATCCTGCCCATACAAGAAGTGACCTTCCTCTCTATTCTCCAATAAACAAAGTTAACCAGGAAGTTCCAAACTGCACTAATGGAAGTGTCTGCTTTCACTGACTTGAAATCTGCTTTCAAAACTAGCCTGTAGAATTTATTTTCTTATTTTCCCTTGCTTCCTTCTTTGTGAAAAAATGGCTCTAATGCCACCACTAAATGTGGAAAAAAAATCCCCACAGGCTTCTGCAGCATCAGTTACTAATGATCACAGATCTCACTTTTCAGGTGGGATTTAGAGACCTTCTGGGCAAGAATTTGCACATGCACTTCGTTGTCTCATTCAGGTCCATCAGCCTTGCAGGGAGAGCTCCCAAGAGGCTTTCAAAGATGAATGAGATCTTTACTGGGAGCTTCCTAACAAATCTGTCTCCACCTTCTAGTTTCTGGTTGTGTTTTTTTTTAATGCAGCAGCTCTATAAAATCCAGTGGGTGTAAACTGAGTCCAGCTTTCATTACAGTTCACCTTAAGACCCATTAGGGAAAGAGACTCCATATCTGGCATACTGGCATGAAGTACCAGGGCACATTTCCAGAGATTTCGACATTCCTGCTCTCTTCCAGATACCCATCTAGCTGGCTATAGCACACCTGCATGTGCTCTTGCCCTGGAGCAATAACCGCCTTTGAGGAGCTGCAGGGATGCACCTCTGCCAAAAGCCCGTTAACATTTATCTGCAGAATGACTGAGTGAAGACTCTCAGACCTTGTGGCACTGGAAATTGCAGCTCTGTGTGAAACTGTGAGAGATCTGGGTGAGCAAGAAGGGTCTGTGCAGACTGGAAAAGGAGGTGGTTGTTATAAAACAGCTATCAAGATGTTAACAGCACAACTCAGAAATGCTTTGGGATAATGCCACGCGCCAAACCTCCTTTCTTTCCTGTTCATTCAGCAGGAGTCGCTGTCCCTGCACATTATTAGGATGCAGCTGAAATAAAAATAGTTTGTTCCCTGAAATTCTATAGAGAGGCTTCAGATGGGAAAGGGTTTTATGCAGGATGAAGGATGGAGCAGAAAGGGAGGAGAAGGACTATCTGCTAAAGCCCTTTGCAAGTCTTGTCACCTCAGGCAAAGACTGCTGCCTGAGTATCTGTGCTAATGTCAGGGTTCTCCCTGCTCTAGAACCTGAATGCTTCACCAGCTTCCACAAGAGTCTAAATTCCTCTCTCTTCTACACCAGTCCCTGCCACATTCCAGAGCTGTGGAATGCTTAGTGATAATCCTTTTTTCACTGGTGATAGAGAAACACCACCATTAGACATAAAGCCATGATCATGTTCAAACTGCACAGCACAGTAAAGTTATTTGGAATTTTTCTCTCCCTTAGGAATTAAAAATCGGGAAGTAAGTCTACCACAACAGTATAGGGTTCCCCTGAACTCAGAAACAGTCAGTTTCAGAAGACAACTGAACCTTGTTTTACACACTCACTTGAGGGTGATTCTTATTTTTCCCTAAGAGCAGATTGGTAAGCTCCCCAGTAACTGACACTTCCCATGTGTAAGTCCCATCCAACTGATAACAGACATTTGAGGCCTTCCTAAGAACTTCACACACACAACTCATAAAGTTATAGCCACAATAAAATGGTGGTGTCAATTCTTACTAATAAAAGCATATCCAAAATGCCACAGAGCCTAAGTCTCACTAGAAGTCAGTGACATCTGTTAACAAGGGTTGAGGGTTGTATGTCTTTATTGCAAATATTACAGCAGTTGCAGATCAACCCTGAAAATGTCTGCTCAGTCCCGATGTCTTCACTTTGGAATATATTCTGACAAAAATGCCTCAAGAACAATTCTCAGTCTTGAAAATTTTCCTTGTATAAGAGGCACTTGAGAAATTTCATTGACTAGTGCAACAAAAACTTAAACAGTGATTTGGTGACAACCTGCCAGTGCAAGCCTACATTTGGGGGATATTTCCAATAGCATATGCTTCTTTCAATCAAGCATCAAATTCATCAAAGGACATGATGTCGTTTGATAGCTGGAAGCTAAAACTGAACAGAGTCAGGCCTATAATAAAGATGCATTTTTTTTTAAAAGGAGGATGAGGTTGTGATTGGTTCCCTGCCAGTGAAAGCATTTTGTAGTCAATGAAAGCATTACATAAGACTGATCTTTCCACAGGCATACTGAAGTACAGCTATGGGATTGCTATGCAAGCTCGATAGTCCATGCTGTTTGGAGACAGCAGTAGTTACCCACTTTTCTCCTCAGATATACGATCGTCTCTTTGTCTCTATCTTTAAGGCTTTATGGAAGAGTTCTTTATGTGTCTCAAGATGGAAAGGAAGAGACAAGAACTTGGGGAAGGCATTATAGGATATTTGATATAGTGATAGAACTGTAACGGGTTGCCAGGGAAGTTGTGAATGCTCCATCGCTGGCAGTGTTCAAGGCCAGGTTTGGCAGAGCCTTAAATGGCATGGTTTAGTGAGAAGTGTCCCTGCCCATGGCAGAGGGGTTGAAACTAGGTGATCTGATGGTCCTTTCCAACCCTAACTATTCTATGATTCTATGATATTTGATATAGTGATAGGAAACCAATGAATGAGTAATTCTCGAATGTGGGTTGAAACTAGATACCTTTAAGGTCTTTTCCGATCCTAACTATTCTATGATTCTATGATAAAAATGTTTGCAGCAGAAAACAACAGGGTGCTTGATGCAAACCAGAAGAGATGCTCTACCTCTTTGATGTGACAATGACTAGAAAAGTTAGACATTTGCAATCATTATGACACTGCAATATCTTTTTTTTTTTTTTCCTTTCTACTAATAAAATCCATAGCAAATAAGAGATCAGACCTTGAACAAATAGATCTTTTTTGGCATCTCAAAAGCTATGGCTGTCAGCAGTAAAAGTGAAGCAAGAGCCATTCTAGACTTCAAACCACAGAGAAGAAACAAAACATTTCTTTTTACCCTCTTTCTCTGAACTTGCATGTTTTCCTACCAATGAAGAAATGGAGAACTGTATTTGAACTGTTCAAAAAAGGAGTATACCAGGTGCATTGTTCCCACTATCACGCTTCACACTGGAGCAGGGCTGTGGTGCTTCAGGTGTAAAGGAGACCACACAGGGTCAGGGTCCAAAAAAAAAAAAGATGTTCCTGTGCCAATCCAGTAAAAGCACAGCTAGTAAAGCCTCTCCAGGAAACACACACCTACCTACATAGCCTAAAAGTCCTGCAAGTGTCAAACAGTGTTACAGTTGAGGAAAACAGGTAGAGATTTATTCAGGGGCTCTTTGCAGAGTTCCCAAAATTAGCTGGTAAAAGCAGAGGCTTAGTTATAATGAGTCTGCTGGCAGAATCAGGGCATTTTCCTCCATTCAAGCGACTGGACGATCAGACTCGTATGATTGCTTTTGTGTGCTGACTCACCAGAGGGCAGCAGCTTTCCAGATGTGATGTCAGCCGGTAAAAACGCAAGTCCCTTTTGCTCTTGCTATTGCTCTCCAGGTCAGACCATCCCTCTTCTTACTGTATCCTGATGTCAGTAACCCCATTTTGCATGCTTAGCTGGCAAGCTAAGCATAGCAATGTTTTAGAATAACTGCAAGTTAAGACAGGTATCTGATACATGGTTAATTCACAGTTCAACTTCAGTGTGTCTGCAGTGTCAGAACAATCTCACGCAATTAGTCTGCAATGAGTAACACTCCTAGGATGATCTGTTGTCTCATACAGACGGGTTTTTTTGTCACTTGCTATGGCAAATTGAAAAAGAACCTTTACTTTAGAGGCTAGACCTTCTGGCAGCAACATACTCCTTCTTTGCTGCAGTTTTCTACTTTCAACTGAAGGATGGAGAATATTACACTTATCCTCTATTAAGACATGCAAAAAACTCTGTCTTCCATGAACATCCCCAAGGTAGGGAGAAAGGCAGACATCTGTGTATCTCTGGTGATGAATGTGTCTGCAGCTACCCTTCTTTATTAGCTCCTCTACCTTTCTTACCCCCTCATTTCCCATTTTGAAATCAGGGTAATATTTCCGTTCTGGTGATGGAGGCAAGGAAAGTGTCTGGGAGGCACAAGAAGCAATGGCATTTCTGTTCTCACTGCCTGGATTTTGGGTGACCTGGTGTAAAACCAACACCTCAAATCTTACAGCACAGGCTTGGTGAATGTCATTCATTACTAAATTGAAGATAAAGTAACTGCAGAGACTGAAGGACCAAGTCCATTTCTGTTTCAGCTGAATGGGACAGTGCCACTGTTCACAGCACAGCATGCAATTTGCCACCAGCAGTGTGGAGAAAATATCTTTAACATTCATTCCAAAGGGAGCCCCCTGAGGGAGCATGTTGGATATATGTCCCCTGAGCAGCCACCAAGATTCTGCACAAGTACAAGATGCACAGAGAAAAACAAAACCCACTGTTGGTTGTTTTAAGTACCTCTGCCTAGTCAAGTGCTCCTGGGGAGGTGAGAGGGCTCAGAACAAACGTGATGGGAATGTGAAGTCTTATCAAAAAAAACCTAATGAGAGACTATAAGAATTTGTCCAGTACTAGGGAAGTGTGCCATACATGTGCAAGACTGCAGGCTGGAGCACAGTAGGTTCATAGCAACATGTTCAAAAAGTATAAACTCTTTCCACACACCCTATGCACTTGAGACCAAACTTCTCAAAGATCCTTAAGTGTTTGGTTTTATGTGGAAGCTAACACAGAACAGAAATGGAGATTTCTTAATAACAGAGCGGACTTCCACCTTGCACCACCAGATACCACTTAGAGATTAATCACTTGGATCTTAAACATGATTTTGGGTGCTACTTGAACTGAAGCAGCAGACCTAGGTGAAATCACAAGTCTATTATGTTAGTCACTGTACACACAAACACTGCCTAGAAAAGACAGGCCCTGCCCTAAGGCGTTCAGTGCCTAAAAAGCCTGGAGAAAGGGTGGGTAAAGAGGGACATGGAGAGGTGAAAGGGCTTAGCCAAGGTCCTACTGCAGCAAAGCAGGAAGGACAGCACAGAAGACATGTAATTTAAGGGACAGGGGGGACTAATACTGTTGGTTGATAATCAAACAATACCTTCTACAACTTCAGGAATGTTAGATCCCAACTAGAAGGAAATGGGATAAGA
>JANRGW010012962.1:0-17676 GCA_024733675.1 Psilopsiagon aymara
AACTGTTGGAACAAGTCCAGAGGAGGGCCATGAGGATGATCATGGGACTGGAGCACCTCCCATATGAAGATAGGATGCGAAAGTTGGGACTGTTGAGCCTGGAGAAGAGAAGGCTGCATGGACACCTCCTTGCAGCCTTCCAGTATCTGGAGGGGGCCTATAGGGATGTTGGGGAGGGACTCTTCGTTAGGGACTGTAGTGATAGGACAAGGAGTAACAGGTTTAAACTTAAACAGGGGAAATTTAGATTGGTTATGAGGAAGAAATTCTTTACTGTAAGGGTGGTGAGGCACTGGAATGGGTTGCCCAAGGAAGTTGCGAATGCTCCATCCCTGGTGTTGTTCAAGGCCAGGTTGGACTTAGCCTTGGATGATAGATATGGTTTAGTGTGAGATGTCCCTGCCCATGGCAGGGGGGTTGGTACTAGATGATCTTAAAGTCCTTTCCAACCCTAACTATTGTATGATTCTACGATTCTATGACTAGAAGCCAGGGGATGCTAACAAGTTGATTAAGGAGGTACTTGGCAGCAGTTCTAAAGTTATGGATTCCTCCCTGAAAAAATAAGAACCTGGATCAAAGGCTACAAAGTGCTTAGCTTGCAAGGCCTGGAACAAAATATTCATGTTCCAAAGGGTGAGAGGCTGAATACTGTACTGGTCTCAGAAAGTATGATTACACTTCAAGCTTCAGTTTGAATGGTGAGTATGTCAAATATCAAGGATACCAAATAATTGCCTTAGTCTGGGAAACTCTCTTTCTTGTCATGGGGTAAACAGAAGAGACTTCCACTCTCAGAGGTCTCACATATCATGGGACCTGATGAAATCTCCCCACAGGTCCTGAAGTAGCTAGTTAATGAAGGTGCTAAACCACTGTCCATAATATTTGAAAAGTCATGGCAGTCAGGTGAAGTTCCTGACAACTAGGAAAAAGGGAAATATAACCCTCATTTTCAAGAAGGGGAAAATGGAATACCCAAGAAACCATGGACCAGTCACACCTCTGTGACTGGCAGGATCATGGAGCAGGTTGTCCTGGAAAGCACGCTAAGGCACATGAAAAACACGGTGGTTTGTGACAACCAGCCTGGCTTCACTAAGGGCAAATCATGCCTGAAAAATTTGGTGACTTCTATGATGGGGCTGTAGAACTGATGGATAGAGGAAAAGCGGTTAATGTCATCTACCTGGAGTTGTGCAAAGTGTTCAACATTGACCTGCATGGCATTCTTGTCTCTAAACTGGGGAGACATCAATTTGATGGATGGACAACTCAGTGGATAAAGAACATGTAGAGAGTTGTGGTGAAAAAATCAAGGTCCAACTGGAGACTGGCAATTACTGGTGTCCCTCATGGGTCAATATTGAGATTGATCCTATTCAACATCTATGTTGGTGACATAGACAGCAGGATTGAGTGCAAGCTTACTTACGGCACCAAGCTGTGTGATACAGCCAACGCGCTGGAGGGAAGAGATGCCAAGCTTCAAGAGGCATCTTGACACGCTTGTGAGGTGGGCCAGTGCCAGACTCATGAAGTTCAATCAAACCAAGTGCAAGGTCCTACAACTGAGTCAGGGCAATCCCAGGCACAGCTATAAGATGGGCAGAAACTGGATTCAGAGCAGCCCTGCAGAAGAGGACTCGGAGGCGTTGGTCGATAAGAAACTTAACATGACCCAGCTTCAGTGTGAGCTGGCAGAACAGGAACCAGTCATATCCTGGGCTGCATCAAAAGAAACGAGACCAGCAGGTCAAAGGAGGTGATCCTGTCCCGCTACTTGTGCTCTCGTGAGAATCCACTTGGAGTATTTTGTACAGTTCTGGGGTCCTTACCATAAGAAGGACATGGAGCTGTTAGAACAAGTCCAGAGGAGGGCCACAAGGATGATCAGGGAGCTGGAGCACCTCCCTTACAAAGACAGTCTGAGAAAATTGGGGCTGTTCAGCCTGGAGAAGAAAAGGCTGCATGGAGACCTCATTGCAACCTTCCAATCTCTGAAGGGGGACTACATTTATACTAGATAGGGAGTCTTCATCAGGAATGGGGCAACATGGTCCAGTGTGAGGTGTCCCTCCCTATGGCAGGGGGGTTGGAATTAGATGATGTTAAGGTTCTTTCCAACCTTAACTATTCTGTGATTCTGTGATCATCTCTTACCCTGGAGACTAACAGTTGGCATACAAATATGTCATAGAGTCATAGAATGGTTTGTAACCTAACAGATGATCTAGTGCCAACTCCCTGCCATGGGCAGGGGCACCTTTCATTAGAAGTGGTTGCTCAAAGCCCCATTCAACCTGTCCTTGAACATTTCCAGGAATGGGGTATCCAAAATTTTTCAGAGCAACCTCTCCATATTTTTTTGTAGGCCCCCTTTAAGTATTGGAGCATTTGCATTGTTTTCTTACTGTTTTGTCTGTGGTAGCATACCCATACTGAAAAGTATATATTACCTGACTGACTCTTGCTAAATTAACTGTATTACCAAACCATTAAGCCCTCTGGTACTGCAGTTTTGACAAATGTTTAGATTTATTTGGGGTGAGGAGTCAAGGTTTATAACAATGTGTGTATACAAAAAGAGTTGAAGTGATTAAAAGGTGACATATCTCAATATAGTTGCTGCTACCAATACAGCAAGAAATAACTTTTTAAATCACCAAAGCAGTAATATGTCTTTGCTAGGATAAACAGGTGGCACAGCAGAAATAAAAGGCTTGTAATTAAGCGCTAAAATGCTCTCAACTTTTCAGAAATAAAACTTTATTTATTTAGTTATTTATTTACTACTTTCTGGTTTGGACATCTTTTCCTGTTGACCTTGTTATAACTTTCAGATGTAAAAAACTATGATACATTCCTAAGCACTCAGTTTCTTGGATACTTGCAGCCTCTTCTCTTGTTTGGAAAGTCATTTGGCTGCACAGTTCCCAGCCCACGCAGGTGGGTGTTCTCCTGCTGCATATATTAACTCAAAGCACAAAAGAAAAAGAAAGTTAAGACAGCTTTCGTGCTTGCCCTACACATCTTATCCTCTACACCTTGAACACACACTCACAAACACAAAGAATATGCAGCAATAGGGGAAAATATTTCTAAAGATTCTGACCACAGTCCTAGCTAAACCCTGGGACTGGGCAAGCTGAGCTGGTGGGGAAGGAGTAACTGTTGACGGGCAGTGATGCTCCCTTATGTACAACAAACCAGCACAGCAAAGAAATTAATTACTTTTGTTTAACTGTTGTGTAATCTGCAAGATTCAAAGACATCATATCATTCCCTGTGAATTGTGATGGCTCTTTGATCAATAAAGGACTTGCTATCTCCCTGCATATCCATTTCGATAAATTTGATTAAGATCTCACTAATGGAAACTCAGGCAGCTACTCTGCATTCATACAAATGCAAATCTGAATTTACTGTTACAAAGAGGAGCACACAAAATGCTTTTGGCTTTAAACCATGGGCATGAGGTTTTGGTGGGGTCTCGTGTCACTCAGGAGACAGAATATCCTCTGATTCCTTAGTCTCAATATATGACTAACTCTCTTTGGTCCCAGGAGCTCTACATGTCTTGCAAACTTCCCAGCCTACCAGTTGTACATATTATTCTGGTTTATACCTTCTGGGTCAAGATAAAGGTAAAAAACAAAACAGACAAAATAGTGCACAGAACTGCTGTTTCTCTTTTACCACCACAGCACATACTACATAACAAACCTTTTTTCCTACATATATTTTCCTTCTGACATTTTGTTATCACTTTAGGTTGAGATTAAAATACTTAAAATCAGTGCTTACTTTCTCTGGTCATGGCTGGTTGTCCTATTAATCATCTTTCTCTTCCCCTTCTTGTTTATCCTACTTTCTTTTCCCAGAACTTATTTGTTCACTTAAGCTTCTTGCGTGTTTTTGTGGCTCCAGCATCTTGTTTTTTATTTCAGTGACTTATCATTCCTCCAAAAACCAAAGCCACCTCCCCAAAACCAGCTCCCCAATTCTCATGCATTTGTTTGCAATGGTTATTAGACTTTTACCCCTTGTATGCGTCTTGAACACATAATATGAAAATAAAGTCTGCAGATATTTCCGTGACACAGCAGTATTCTTAATTATAACTCATTATTTCAAACAGAAAAAAAAATTGAACATTGGCAATTTCATTAATACCTTGCCTCCTCAGTGTGAATTGTTCTGGTTGTTACTGGTTAGATCTCATTTTAGCAGAATTGTAATAGTCTGGTTTTATGGAAATGAATGGGACCTGATGCATGTCTTCAATTACAAAGTGGTGAATATTGAAATACTATGTACACTAATGTAATAAAAACCATCAACCCAAACCACAAAAGACTCATTCTGATGGAAATGTCTTAAAACTGGACATCAATTAAATAGAAATATCTCCAGGGAAATGCAGTTGAGAAATCTTGCATCACAATTAGCCGTTAATCTATTCCTGTTGTGGTCAGACTCAATGGAAATCTTAAGCGTGAGTTTTCATTCCTAGGAAAAATAAATGGGACAAATCTGCTAAATTCAGTACATGCTTAAAAATTCTTTACAGGTGCTAAACCTTTAAATCCTTCTAGATGTATTTTTTTTTTAAAAAATAATGATTACAAATGAAAATACCTTTGAAAATTAAGTAATGGATACAATTGTTCTTCAAAATAATGTCTTCTATGAGTTGCAGCTGTGGCCCTATAAGAGGCATAACATGTGGACTAAAATCTCATCAGAATAAATACTTAAATAAAAAATGAATATAATCCCAACAACTGTAATACAAAATAGTCTGATCCCTATTTTTCTGCTGGTTTAAGAAGCCAATGCTGTTTCTCTAATATACCAGTATTATGTTCCAGCCTTTTATGTCTTGTGCATTAAGAAAACATTAGAGCTTGACAAAAAGCCAACAGTGATAACAGCATCACCTGATGATACAGCACAAATTTGAGGAGCTGAAAAATTCTTACATTAATAATTTGATGACTGTTGCACTAACACAGCAGTCATAAATTAGAAAGTGCTATTTTAGTATATAATGCAATGACATCCAGTTAAGTTGTTGCCTCAAATTGCTGTTAGCATAGACTGGCTTTAAAATCATAACAGTACAATCCTGTTATTGTCACACATTTACACAAATTGAATTAAACAATTTTATTTATTTTGGCTTGTCAAAAAAAAACACTGACATCTTCATCTGTGAGAGCTCCTAGCTGAGAGCAAACTTACGCAGATGACTGGGGCTCAGTAACATAGGTATGGTTATAAAGGTGGGAGAAAAAAGACCCACCCTGAGGTTCATCTTAAAAAGTCTACCAAAGGTCTGGACTGGTAGAAATTCCTTTTGGCAGGAGGGGAGAGAGGGATGGGAAGCCACCTGTGCTTCTTGGGGTTTTTCAACATTGCAAAGTTTTCCTGAGTTATCTCTATTCAAATTAGGATCTGATTCACAATTACAGAGAATAAATTTCCTGGAGAGCCTCTCCAGCTAGACTGCTCCTGCGTGCTGTGAGGTTAATAAGATGAATGAGCTGGCCAATGCATTGCCTATACAGTTGCTCTTACTGTTCTGCAGGCGCTCTTGGCAGAGGGAGGATCTCCTTAAGTCACAAGCGTGTTCACTATGCAGCATCCTACAATCCCAGCAATTGCTAGTTAGAGACTTTTGGTTATATCAAGGGTGGGGTATCCAGTTATAAAAGGCTACTGCTTCTGGGAAGCATATCAAGAAGGGAGAACAGGTATGTCTCTTCTGCGCTGCCAAGGTAGGAAACACCATTAACCAATTATCTGTGCCTCAATGCACCAACAAGCTCAAGTTTAAAGCCTTGCTTAGTTCAGTCTCTGATGTACCATGAGTAGGACCCAAGTGTGTGGAAACTAGTTCTGGCTATCATTAGCATTTCCATGAAGCAACTGGTTTTACCGTGCATTTTTTGCCCTGTTTCTCGAGCAGCTGCACATTCCTTACCCAGAGAAGACTGTAACATATCTACTGTACTACTGGCAGTGAAAAAATTATTCAAAGAATATACCAGTTTTCACACTGTTTATATTCTGGCATGTATTCATAAGAGAGAATTAAACCAAAAATGAAATTATATGAAATTTGGAAATCATATTGAGATAATGAAGCTTTTTAAAAATCTGAATCTCTAATGAACCTTCCACTTAAACTTTGCCTACATAAAGCGTTTTAAAATTTATTTACCAAAAGCATTTAATTTTTTTTTTAATTTATGACAATTAAAAATTAATTATTTTCTAGTAAACATTGAAAGCTAAGTTTTAGAACCAAATGCATTAGTATCTGTGAGACTGCATATGTATGTGTGTGTGTGCATATGAATAGAGAGCCTGAGAAACACAGCTGTCATCAAAACATGATTAAGAGTTAATATTATTGCACTGCTGTAAAAATACTGGACTTCTTACCTAAACTGACTAGGTTTACATTGGGCATGTATTCATTTCAGATGTAGTCAATCTTTTGTGGTTACTTTATTCCTTTAGCCTTCTTCATCCAGGGGTATTGTGTTAGAAATAGCAATATCTTTACACAGACTATAGGGACATGTCTAGCTGCAAACACTTCCCATTGCACTAAACATCATATACTAAGAATGACTGAGATTTTAATCTCAAACTCTATCTGAAGGGAATTGTCCCCCTCAGGATAAGTCAGATTTGTAAAGGGGCTTTAATGATATCTTGGGTCTAGTACTAAATTCTCTGTATTTTCATAGTAATGCCCTCTGCTCCTCTCTTTCTTCTTTTTCAGACTGTTTTGCAAAGTACTTTTTCCTATCTAGAATAATGAATTCAGTATCAAAGCAAATGTAGGAAACGAAATAACAATGATCATTTCTGTGCCACATTGACCTGACAACTTTATTTAATGCTTTAGCTTATGCAGTTTATTCCTTATTCTTTCTCCATTTGCCCAAAATACAATTTCTCCTATATCTTATTTTATTATTTTCAAGACTATTCCAGTAAGGGGATATTGAAGTTTCAATAAGACTATTCATGGCAAAAAATTTTGGTGCAAATCTGCAACTGCAATAACTCAGCATACATGGTAATGGAGAAACTCCACTGAAGGTGCTGTTGGTGCCCAAACTGTGAGTGGACAATAGGGCATCTTTTAGAAGAGTTTCTCTGGCTCAATTTTTTCTTGTGTCTCTCTTAAAACCTCTGCTGTCTAACCTGCCAAATTTTATGCAAATGGTAAATAATAATAGCAACAATAATCAGGGCTGTCATAATTTGAATGCTGTCAGCTGAAAGCTTTTCCAGTTTTATTTTTAATTACTCTCCAGTTTTGCACGATGGATTTAGCTAGAAATATAAGCACAGATTGTTTAGCTACCTTTTCCAGGGTTTTGAAGCCCATGAGAAACCCCTGTGAATTGAGAAGCCCATGTATAATGCTCTCTGCTGAGACAAAAATGCATTGAATCCTTCAAATTCCATAAAGCTACTCAACTTTGGTATTATTTCTGGCTACTAGATTTGATTGCTGCTGGAATGTGCATGGCTGACTAACGCCATGAATCATCGGTGCTCCACTAACCTAAATCAAACTGGATTTGTCCTATTTTCAGTCAGTAACAAAGTTGTTACGAGGTGTTTGCCAGCTTTCAAACTCAGTAGATTCCTAAGCAAAATACGCATTTGTGGCTTCATTCCTAGACTTGTCTTTCCTTTTAATTATATTTTTTTAATTTAACTTCTATTCAAGGGCAAGTTGCCGGAGTTTTCAGTCTGTTATGACTAAGACAGTTACTTCTCCTCAGATATAGAACTTTTCCTGTCTGGGGGACAGGGTAGAGGGATGGTGGGTATGGGTGCAGCTGCTCCTCTGAGAAGTCAGTAAGAGGCAATTAGCTTACCCAAGGGTTATAGGATACAGCTCCACATTTCCTCACATCCACAGCCAATCTGCCCACAGAGTTGTCTGCAATAAAGCTATTAGCAACTTCATGTTTCTAGTGCTCAGCACCGTAACACTGACCACTTTGTCCTCTTTCACTAAGTCCAGTTCTTGCCTTGAAGCCATTATCCTGTCCTCAGACCTCATTCAATTCTGGAGATTGGGAGGCACATTTTTTTCTTCTTGACTAAAAGCTGAATAAGTGGCTTTTGCAAAAGAAAGATGCCCCTATTCATCCAAAACCTGCTGCTGTTGTAAAATACAGATTTCAGTAAAGAAATCTGAAAATGTCACAATTTTTGCAATTGGTGTAAAGGAAAACAGTGCTGTATTTGGTAGAGAGCACATCAAGGAAGAATCTTTCTACAGATGACCTCTTCCCCAGCATTTTGCTCAGAGCTGCTCTGAACTACTCAGCACCATCTCATGCACATCCTGAAGTCAGGCATTTACATTCTGTCCTGCTCACTCTATGCTGCAGCTGCAGCTAGGGTGCAGGTAGCCGAATTCATTTTTGACAGTTCAGTGTTATCCAACAATTGCCCAGCCCGATTGTCTACTCAGTCTTTGTTGGGTTTTATGCCTCATAAATTGGTATTCAGCCTGCAGCTTTAATTTTCACACTCCTAGACAGCTATTAAATGCTCATATTTCACTTTTGACATAGCTCCATTGTCTTGTTTGTGTTTCAAGAGTAAAACATGAGCAGGGACTGACATTTCTGTATTCTTTCAAGAGTGGTAACAGCTAGAGGTAGAGAAAAACATCATGCCTAATGCACTTTAATGCAGTATTGCAATGATTACAAAATTACAGATGTGAAGTTACTTGAAATAGTGTACAACGATTTTGGATGTGCAAAAAATTGGCAATTTTCAGGAAAAAGCCAAAAAAAAAAAAAAAAAAAGACAGAAAGAAAATGGGCAGGATATCAAACTTACCATTCTTAAAACTACCCAAAATCTGTGGCTGTAAATCGATAAAACTAAGGCTTTTCTTACCTGCAATGTGTGTCTATTTATTGTTTTATTCATGTAACACCTTTACTATAATAATATTTTAGAATAATCTAGTAATAAGTACAATGACAAAAAGAACATCAATCACCTGTGCTTCATGCTTTCCAAACTTATATTTTAGCATCTGAAACATAAATAATATGCCAAGTGTGGAGATTTGAAGGAGTCCGACAAATGATTTTGTCAGATTTTCCAAACCTCAAGTCTAACAGTTTATTTTAATCTCCAGGGTTTTAATATAAATATGGAATTGTGACCCTAGCCCATGTCTCAGAATAATTTCCATAATCTCAGTAGAGTTCCACTAGAAATGTGTTTAACTTTGTTTTTCATGCATCCACTTATGTGGTTCTGAATCTGCAGTGTATTATTTTGTATTCTTTACAGGAAGAGACTGAAAAGTAAAGGAAAGACAAGTAATGGAGGTCTCCTTCTTTATATCCACTAATGCTCATACCTTATAAGTCCTTTTCTCTTACATGTTTTTACCAAAATCAGATCAAATCGTTTGACTCTTTTACCAGTTTTCCAGATATAGTTGTAATTTTTTGGTGGTTTTGCCTCCTGTTTTCACGCTTGTGCCACAACCAGCTGAAGCGCTTCTCCTGAGGCTAAATACTTTCTGCTTTCTCCTGTATTTGGCTCAACTACCTGGTCTTCAAAGATTGTAAATGTAGCAACCACGCCTGAAGGCTTTAGGCAGAAGCATCTGTCACAGAGCAGTGCACCAGGCTGGAATTTTGAGTGTCATCATCACCCGCTGCACCTTTTTACCAGTCTTTTGTGCTATTCTCCCAGACTATTTGCCCAAATCTTGTTGAGACATTGCAAAATGAGTCTGTTTGTAAAAATAAGCTGTGTCTAAGTTTCAGATTTCAGCGTCCAAGAGAAAGCTTATACTTCTGAAGTACTCAGTGCAATAGTCTCTTGTGCTGTGTGATGCTTCCTCTAATATTTGCTGTTATTTGTAAAGGGTTTTGTTAAGTTGGCTATAAGAATGCCAAAGACACTTCTGTGCTATGGCAGAATGAAAAAGGGAAGTATTTCAGTAAATACTAAGTATCCATTTCCTGAGCTAGGGTTGCATAGAATCTGAATAAAGTAGCAACAATAGGTCATAGAAGAAATAATGTAACAAAACAGTTCAAACACATCTGAACATAATAACATTTAAACGTATATGGGTTGATCTTGTATGTTTGTGTGAATGTGTATATCTGACTGTTTCTTACTATCTTACCATTCTGAGCTGTCATACATTTCCTAGCAGTCCTTGCATGTAGGCATATTTCAAACATCATAAGAATATAATCAAAAAAATAAACTTGCAGCCAAGAATTGAAACAAACTCAACACTAAAAGATTTGCTGAATGCTTTATACTTGGCAGAGACTATTTATTCTTCCAAGTTTTAATTACTTTTTAAAAAAATGAAAGTGATACTGTATCACTGTAATCAGAAAATCTACGCTCACGCTCCAGTTTTGCAGTTCATCTGCATGAGAAAGGAAGCAATGCTCCATTAAAGAACATTCAGTGTATTATAAAACTCTTTTAAACCCTTTTTCCTTTTTTTTTTTTTTTTTTGTTTCCCACAATAAAAAAAAAAAAAAAAAAGCTTCAATTAATAGAAATATTTCCATTGTGGGTTTTTGCCCTTGTGATTAACGCAGAAACATGGGATGACGGAGACAGATAGATTTCAATGGCAGGCTGCAACAGCTGGCTTAATGTAGCGCCAACAACATTTTATAGCTCTAGGTGCCTGTTAATCAGTTGGTGGAATGAAAGATGTTGCTTCTCCCTGCAAATCCTGCCTTCTTGATACAGCAACAAGCTTTCTGAGCCAAATGTATCTTGCCTACATATAGGGTTCAATTCAATCTCAAAAGTAAAACAAAGTGTCAAAGTGGATTTTTGGAAATCTTTTAGGCCAGTATTTCTGGTAAAATCCTATTTCTCTTTTAGTCTTTTACTCCTTTAATCTACAGTGAAAACCACCTACAAGTTATAATGAGCTAAATGTTCCTATCAACCAAAGCTTACTGATTTCTAAATCCAAACACAACAGAAAAATTCCTTACAGATGCTTTCATATTCGAAAACCATTGACCAGCTGTCAGTAATAGCTTTTATTCTGCAACCATAAGAATGTCATAGAAGTCACAAGGAATAAGAGACTTAAAATATCCGCCTTTTTATTTTTTCTTTTTTTTTTTTTTCTTAAGATAAATGTGCTGAGAGATCACAAGGGAGCAAATAAATTCCCATCTCTTCTGACTCCTTGTGGACAACTGAGACCTTCCTCTCTCCATAAGAAAAAATCTCTTCACATGCACTGTCTAGAACTGCTGCATCTCAATTCATAAATAGTGGGAGTGTGTAAGCATGGTTAGATCAGGGTTGCTAAGCACAGATCTTCTAGGGAGAGTTGGATCTGGATCTACTGCCCAAGCAAAGATTGACTCCATAATCCCATAAATCTGCTGCTCTTCCGAAGAGTTGGATTTACAGTGCATGCTTTAACCAACTTTGTTGCATGCACCAGGAAATCCTCAGAACTACAAGGAATGTGTTGAAAATACTTACAGTCTCTACAAGCTCTAGACATCTCAATTTCTGGACCTATGGCAACCTATGAAGGATGGCCCAATGCTCCTGTACTTCAGCAAAGTAAACAGATAGACAATGGACAGCAAAACCAGAAATTTTCATCAGAAATGAATCTACAATGGGAAAAGGAATCCTCAATAAGAATCTGTATAGCTAAGATTTTGGAGTAGACATAAGAGAAATGCCCAGGCAGGGTACATTTTTACCACTATAATTCCCTTGTTCTCTGAAAACAGCTCATTCCTGTGAGTCTGAAAAATGTCCTGGTCATTTGAGAAACAGAGTAAGGTACTTAGTGTAAATAATAATAATAGAAAAAACATAGGCAATTTTTATATTTGTTTTCTTTGTATCTTAAAAAAATAAATCATTTTGACTGCCATTTTTTCAAGGCCAAGGTTTTAGTGGCAGGTCGGGAAATTCCCGCTGAAGAAAAGACCAACATATTGGAGTGAAAATATTTGCAGGTTCTTCAAAACTTCCTGCAGAAAACAAATTATGTTTTTCTTAACCTGCTGCAGCCACCACTTAATTAATTTCTCTGACTATATTTACCCATTAAATATAGCCATTGTGCCCTCTTCTCTTTGTATATAAACAGACCTAATTTTTTAATTAATGCATGTTGCAAAATTTTGCAAATACTGATGAAATTTCAAGTCCTGTACAAGTTTTCCTCCTGTATTCTTTTTGCAGCACCTTTGGGAAAAGGCATTACACTGTTTTGTTTATTACCCAGGCTCATGTCCATTGCTTCATTTAACCACCTTTGGGATTAGTATTTCTGCTCCATTGTCTTGGGCACTCCCAGCAATTATTATTCCCAAATGAACAATTGCAGTTATCTTGTTCATAAGGCTTCAATTAAAAGTCCTGAGGGAGGACACTGAAAGAGGTATTTTATTCCAAAAGCCTTAAAACACTGCATAACTGCTGCATTCTGAAGAACTCCCTGCCATTCCCTCCCCATTCTTTTTCTCTTAGTCTCAGTCACTAATTCTGACATGCTCTGGAAAATTGCTTTTTATTCATGCATGTTAGATACATTAGGCATCTAACCTCTGCACCTAGATTAAGAAACTACTCTGATTCTGTATCTCTGTAGGCAATGGAAAGAAAGAGTCTTACCAAGAGGGAAATGTAGGGCAGACACATATTCCCATTTCTCTGATTTGAACTCTGGAGAAGACTTCCAGTATTCATTTGAGGGTAGCAGAAGGCTGTCCAGCTCTTGGGTTATCAAACAGACAGTTCACCAGAGCTGCTGCAGAGAGCTAGACTCTAGCAGAGACTTCAAAGTCCTGTCCACAGGGGTCAGGAAGACAATACAAGCAAGTAAGACCATCTCCATTCCATTACAGAGAAATGGTTTCTTGTCCTTTTCCATTAATGAGCTGTTCCTAATTTCATTTTACTTCTGAAAAGCATGTTGCATGTACATCATGGCTCTAAGCCATGGGAATATAGAAACATAGAATCATAGAATGGTTAAGCTCGGGAAGGTCTTTAAGATCATGTAGTTCCAACTCCTCGGTATATGATGCACAGAACGAGGATACAGATCACCTGACTTGTAAAGGACTATAAAGACTGGCCTCTAAATCTAGGTATTTCATTGCCTTATTTTGGATTGTGAATATTACCTGTTCTCTCTTACCTTCATATTACTGATCAATTCATATTTTGTGGGGAATGATGTGAATTGAGTTTTGAACCCAATTTCAAGTATACCAGTTTTTACTTTCTTTCTTTGTTTTGATTTCTGCTTTGCTGGGGGATCAGAAACCATGGAGCATGGTCTACTTCATATTATATGTTATTTTATTTATATATTGCATATCCATATTATTATAATCATTATATCCATATTATTATAATCATTATCACTATTATAATTATTATTAAGCAGAAGTTGATCTTCTATTGCTATAGCTGCAAAAGATATGTCTCTCAGAAATAATTTCCCATGGCAGTCAATCAGCATCAGAACTCTTAAAATGTAGTCAGCATCTAAGCTGAATGCTGAAACTAGGAATTTTATGAGGATATGAAAGTTCACATTTCCATTGTTTATTAGGAATTGTTGATGTACTAAGGATCAGAAAGAAAAGGGTTTCAGCATTGTGGAGGAAAGTTTGCTACATATGCAAAAATAATCTAACTGCCATTGGTGAAATAAAAATGCTGAATAAAAGACTAGTTTGCTTACTGATGCTCAGCCATATTTTAAAAGCCAGATTTATGCCAATTATAAAATGATTAGGAGCAATAATAACATATCATGTGTTGCTAAAAAAGAAGTACAGAGAAGATAAAACTCACAATTTTAACATTTTCAATCAGATTATTATTTCTTTAAAATATTTTAACTACAAACATTCTATCAGCATGATGCCAATACAGTCATATTTTTCATCTCAGTTCTCATGTGTTTTGTTTATGACCCACAAAATTATTATACCTATCCCAACTGATTTTAATTGAATTACAAAACAAAGAGCCTTTTCTAACTTTCTAACCTTTCTGACAAACCAAAACAGGGTCAAAGAGATTTGAAGAGTCATTGAAAAATATGTTTTGATTTACTTCAGATAGACTCAGGGGAGCTTTGTTCCAGATGGTAACCTTTACCTTTTACAATAAACTGCCTATCTGTGGTAGTCCCTTATTCCAATTAGATCCATATCTGTCTGATATTTTGGTGGTCAGGAATTTCCTAGTACCATACCACCTATAATAATATATTCTGAATCATCCAGTGTGAATATATGCAACAGCAGAGGAAAGGAATTTAATTTCAGTTTCTCTCATTTTACCATGAAGGTTTTTTTAAAGTATATTTATTGTAAATACTTCAGAAAAGAACAGCAAGCAGAAAACTAAGTGCTCACAAATAAATACTTTTTTTAGCAACTTATATTTTGACACAATCACTTCATTTCTATTTTGATTTGCAATTTTTGACCATAAAGAACTGAAGGGCAGTTTTATGCTAATGGTCACTTTTAGATATGTTAAAGCCACTTGAGTGTCTAACTATGAATTGTGTGCACAAAAAGACACCAAAGTATTCATGAAGCAACAGTTGTACTAAGAATTATCTATACTTCTGGTTAGGTATGTAAAGCAAATTAAATGCAGTTTGTGAAGTCCTGAAAAGAAGCACTTAATTTTATTTAATGGAATATCTAATATTGTAGGAGTGACAGCTGGTCTTATCTAGGTCGTTAGCAGACCGTCTATTTCTACATAATACTGATAGACTTGACCCATGCCTTTATTATGGTACTGTAACAGACCTTCTCCACTTAGGATGTCATGTATTTTTTAAAAAGCTTGAGAGAAATTACTTCCTTCAGCACCATCCCTACTAGGCTGAATCAACTTACCTTGAATTTTCAGTAATTTTCAGGCTCTATATCCATAGATGGCTTGATGGTTTTGGCCTATTTGCAAAGGATTTGTGTAAGATGATGCAAGTATCTCTCTACAACTACTTAAAAGGAGGATGGAGCCAGGAGGTAGTTAGTCTCTTCTCCCAAGTAACAAGTGATAGGGCAAGAGGAAATGGCCTCAAGCTGCCCCAGGGGAGGTTTAGACTGGATATTAGGAAAGGGCAGTCAGGCATTGGCACAGGATGCCCAGGCAAATGATGGAATCACCATCCTTGGAAGTGTTCAAAAAATGTGTAGATGAAGCCCTTAGTGACATGGTTTAGTGGTGGACTTGACAGTCTTAGGGTAATGGTTGGACTTTATGACCTTCAAGATCTTTTCCAACCTAGCTGATTCTATGATTCTATGATTCTACAACTAAGGAAGTAAGAGGAGTGTCAATTGACTTAAA
The DNA here is from genome assembly GCA_024733675.1 of Psilopsiagon aymara. Taxonomy (NCBI): domain Eukaryota; kingdom Metazoa; phylum Chordata; class Aves; order Psittaciformes; family Psittacidae; genus Psilopsiagon; species Psilopsiagon aymara. The sequence continues at coordinate 15,433 of JANRGW010012962.1, forward strand.
TTCTCTTTAGACAGCTTAGCCTATCAGCTGGAAAATTTTATTTCTGTCAAATTTGAAAAAAATGGTTGAAAATAATCTTACAGATGAATTTGATGAATAACAGAAAATCATTAACACATCTGAAGAAGCTCTGCTGCAAATAAAATTATCAGTCTTCCCCTTATAGAAACACTGTGTTTCAAGTTACAGGCACAATGCAAGTGCTGTTTGTAGTTTCATGTCTTCTTTTTTACATTCAGACACTGCCTAATTTTTTTTAGCCAAATATTTCTGCACACTCCATTTTTGACTCTGTGTTTAAGGTGCTTCTATTTTTCTCACTTGCCTAAATTATTTTGTGAAACTAGTGAAGAATATTTTTCATGTAAGCCATTACATCAGTGGTTGTGCAAGTAATTTTTATTTAAAGAGTATGCTATACTTTCATAGTTAACACATTGCATTCAAAATATATTATAATTTTTGGCCTGCTTTTTAGTTAACAAAAGTTTTACAGTAGCAAACATTAGTTCTTGTAGCATTTCTTTGCACGCTACATGAACTAGACTTCTTGATTTCTCAGGCACTAGCATTTCACTAGGGATCCTGTCTTGATAAGCTGCTCTTTGGCTGGAAGAAACAAAATACACTGTGACTGAATATTCTCTGCTGCTGGCATTTATTTCAGCTTAGTAGACATAGAACTTCACGCATAAAAAAAAAAATTTAAAAAGTCTCTATTTTTTTTATAAAGCATTTTCTCCCTCAATAATGAGCCCTTGCCATTTCCTATTTTCAGTTATGAAGATAAAGCCTTTCTTCAGACCAATTTATTAATGTTTCTAACCAGTTTTGTTTTACAGAATTGCTCTGGAATACAACCTGGCCATAAAATTTCTTCTTATTACTCTTTCAGATATAAATATTCTGCGGTGGGTTTTATACATATTTTGTTTTGTTTTGTGTTTGGGTTTTTTTGTTTGGTTGGTTTGTTATTTGGTGAGTTTTGTTTTGTTTCATTTGCTTGGGGTTTTTGTTTTTGTTTGTTGTTGTGGTTTTTTTTCTTTTTAATCCCTGTGAAATTAATATTTTTCTCTGCAAACTTAAAAAGCCTTCGGTATGGCATATTTTAAAATCACCTTACTGTCTCTCTCCTGCCTTCTACTAAGAAAACCTTTTGGAAGCACAATGAACACATACATGTGTGAGCACCAAGTGTCTGTGGAAAAACAAGCAGTACTTCTGTCTAGCACAGAGACAGTAAGTCTGGGAAGGTGCACCCTTAATCATGGGACACTGCTTCATCTTTCCTTGGTGACACTGGTATGGCCATGTCTTCTCATTATGAAACATCCCACTTCAGACTGCTAGTGCAAATGAACATATTCATTATATTATGGCTGTTCAGAGTGTGGTGTTAGGAAGAAGGCATGCACAGCCCTCAACCCTTCCCTTTTACAGTCAGTGAGATAGAGATAATCTATCTCGTCTAATTTAAAAAAAAAATTACTTGATAGTGATTTGAATTAGGATCTAAATTTTTCTATTTTCTTTTTTTTTTTTTCCTTAACTATTTCTCCAACTGCCCACAGTGATTTTCTAATGCTGAGATGAGAGTGAAGGCTAAGGTTGGCTTATCTACCTACTTAGTACCCCTCTAATAGCCTTGTAGGAGATTGTAAGACATGCTCAGGTATGCATGTAAATCTCTGAAGAGATTGTGTGCCTCTAGAGCAATAGCTGGAACTTTACTCGTTGGATGCACTTTAAAAGCTCTGAACGTGTTAGTCATGGACTTGAGTCAAGCACCTCTAATTCCAGGTTCTAAACTTGACTGGAAACCAGATCTATATTGATCTTGACATGGAATTCAAAAGAACATTCTTGTTGCACTTAAAGAAAGTCTAGACCTAGAATTTTTTACTTGAGTTATATTTCTAGTGAACTTTCTCCTGATAATATTCATAGCCTGGATATGGATATGAGCCCTGTGGAGAAGGACTTGGGGGTGTTGGTCGATGGAAAAATGAACATGAGCTGGCACTGAAAAAGCCAGAAAGCCAACAGTATTCTGGGCTGCATCAAAAGGAACGTGACCAGCAGGTCGAGGGAGGTGATCCTGCCCCTCTACTCTGCTCTTATGAGAACTCACTTGGAGTATTGTGTGAAGTTCTGGTGTCCTCAACAAAAAAAGGACTTGGAACTGTTGGAACAAGTCCAGAGGAGGGCCACGAGGATGATCATGGGACTGGAGCACCTCCCGTA
>JANRGW010012962.1:17776-36054 GCA_024733675.1 Psilopsiagon aymara
AATTCTTTACTGTGAGAGTGGTGAGGCACTGGAATGGGTTGCCCAGGGAAGTTGTGATTGCTCCATCCCTGGCTTTGCTCAAGGGCAGGTTGGAGAGAGCCTTGGGTTGCATGGTTTATTGTGAGGTGTTCCTGCACCTGGCAGGGGGATTGGAGCTAGATGATCTTAAGGTCCTTTCCAACCCTAAGTATTCTATGATTCTATGCTTCTGATCATATTCAGCAACATGATGTTCTGTGATGTGGTAAGTCTTTCTGATCAGACAGATGAGGGCACCCATTGGCATGACTGACTTTCCTTACAATGGAAATCAACATGAATGGTAAGGGGAAGGTGAAAATTTTTGGATCTTCTGAACATATAGCCAAGAGAGAGGTAGTGCACATATCTGACCCTAAAAACTGAATAATCCGGAGTGGCAGTCTAAAGAAATTTTGAGGAACTACAGTAGTCATGCTCTTTATTTCACCCTGTGTATTATCTAAACTAATTGGTATATGAGAAGTACTACAACTTTAATTTTGTTAGCAACCTTTTCATGTAGAGAGTATCAGATGGTGAAGCTATCTGTTTTTTTCCTTTTATATCAGCTCCAGCAAAAACAAGAAGTCTTATTGTACTTTTTTCTTGTTAGAAAAAATGTAGCAGAATAGAATGTGACTTACTGCTCATATTAAATGCAGCAATTCAACAGTAAATCAAGTCCAGTCTTTCAGAACTCATCACAAACTGACCATTATGACCCTTTCACCACAATCAGGGAAAGAAAAGTCTTGAGAATAAAATTCACCAGACACAGAGCCTTAATGATAATGTTTCTTAGAGCACTTAATCTGGCATATTTTATTGTAGGGCAACTTCATTAAAAAGACATTCAGGGTTGCGCAGTGCTTTTCAAATGGAATGCGCTGACTTTCTGAGAGAAATACATGCTTAGGAGTATCTAATTTTCTCCTGGATATTTCACAAAACCTCTTTGAAGTCTTTGGAGCTATTGTAGGAATAAAATTAGTCCTATTCCTGTTATGTACTGAAATAAGTCAGATAAAAGTACTGAGAAACTGATGGCACAGATCTTTACCTGATTCTTGTCAGTGTAGCTCACTGAAGTCCATGGAGCTATATATACTTGGAGTCAGTCTGATTCTATCACTTAATACATATGTATTTCTGCAACTGACTTTCCAATTAGACAGTAATTCATGTGCTTTTTATTTATCCTTCAGCATCCATTATCGAATGCAACATTTCTGCCATTAATATAGGTAAAGTAGACCAATAACAGTGAGGTTATCCTTAAGGAAGAGCTGTTACATTTTGAAAACATTTCATTGAGCAATTTTCACTGTTGTGTCTTTTATACTAAATTAGTGTTTATCATTCTAAACCGTGTTTTGCACAGTAATTGTTTTCTAGGATGCATGACTTAATTACTGTAGAACTGCTGCAAATCTCAAAGTACACAGTGATAATATATGAGACCAAAGCTCATCTAGTCCAGCATCTTTTCTGTAACACATTGCAAAAGTGAATGCTTAAGGGAAGAATAAAAAAAACTCAACCAAACCCAAACCCTAACCTCCCCCACCCCCGAAAAAAACCCAAAACAAAACAAAAAACAACCCACCAGAAAAAAAAAAAAAAAAAAGTAAAAAAACCAAACCAAACCAAACCAAAAAAACAAAGAAACAAAACAAACAGAAAATGACAGGTCCCCAAAGCTATCTTCTTTTCATCATCAAGTGAAGCCAGGCAGGTCTGTTACTCTGTGTATCAGAGGAACACCAAAGAACACGAAATACTGACTGAGAGTTTTGGGATGGACATGTTGACATGGTATCAGTATTGCTCACTTTCCCCATACTCGTTGAGAACCCAAATGTTAAGCCTTTCAGCAGCAAATGAGCTTAAGTAGTTCAGAGGCCAAGATGACTTTTAGTGGTTCTAGAAACATCATCCTGCCCATTCCCTCACACTCCTCTGCACACAAACTTAACAGGCCTGATTCAAAGCCCTACAAAGTTTATAGCAGCCTTTGCCATCATTTCAATGGCTGCCATGAACTGAACTAAGTGAATTTATAAATAGATGCAGGATATTGAAATGGTTCAATTTGGTTTTACCAACTTCGTGCTTTGCTATGAACCTCAGCAGATAAAGCAGCATTATATACAAGACATTATTGTCTCATTTATAATTACATAATGATGCGGAAGAAAATGCAAGTATGTATTTTGTTACTCATGAGGATTCTCCAAAAGTGACTCATGTTGCATTTAAGGTTAAAATATCCATTTTACGTTAGAAAGAATGACAGAAAAGCACACCTACTTTCAAAGTGAATAAGATTGCCATATTTACTTTAGATTTTCCCTGCATAAGAAATCAATCATCTTTGATGTATGGCAAAGAATATATCAGGAAATGAGGAATATGCAGAATTTATTTGTTAGCTTGTTTTTCAGCTCTTACTCTGAACATGTGTGCTGACTGTGAAGAAACACAAACATGGAAGAAAGATCAAAGGAGAAGGAGAAGATGGGTCAGAAGAGTGGGAAAAGAAGATCCCCACCTAGCCTGTCAACTCCAAAACAGCAAAAAAATATCTGGGATTACTCTATATCACTCTGGTTTATTAACCTTATAGTGCAACAGCATGTGAGACAATGTAGTTGAAGTCCTATTATGTTAGTCCTAACATGAGAGGGGAGAAGGCAATTTAAGGCCTTCTTGTTAGAAAGAACACCAACTCCTTGAACAAGGAGTTGGTGTTTTAGCTTCTGCTGTGGTCACTGCCACCAGTACTGCCACTTTTCCAGCTCATCTTGGCCCCTCTGCTCCTTGGGTAGCTGCTGCCACCTGTGCATGGTTTGCAGGCTGCTGGGAGGGAAGGAGTGTCAAGCCTGTCAGCAAGCAACATCTGAAGAAGAGAAGAAAATAGCGGAGGTGAACAGCAGCAATGGCTGTACTTGCTTGAAGGCCTGAAACAACTTCTGGAGACCCTAGGGACTTCATTATAGCCCACTGCTGTCTTCATGGACAGTGGGGTTACTACACAGCTTTTCATTAATCACACAGTTACTCAGTCCTGTATTGCTTGCTCCTTATGGCACTGGGAGCCTGTAAAATGTAACATATGTGGTAGTTAGGTTAGGATGGAGCAGTGATTGTCCTGTGCTTAACATTCCTAACGTCAAACAAGCAATCCAGACAATGCCAAAAATGCAGCTTGCCTTAAAACACAGAGTGCAGTCATTTGACATAGTAGCTGCTGATTTTTTGAAATCACAAATATTCAAAAACAAAAAGAAAAATCTTAATGTGTAAATCTTTTACTTTTCCCCTGCTAAAAGTGCTTCGGGAGGGCAGCAAAGATGTCCTGGAAAAATACTGCAAATCAAATGGACGTCCTGTTCTGCTTGTTTTGTCATTTCCATGGCTTGTATTGATCAATATTCTGTCTAAAAAAGGGAACATTTGGAAGATGTGTTTCACAGTACTTCTTGAAGTTCTAGAGAGGGTTCAAGGCTTGGCTCAGATGTGATGGCAATAAAGATTCTAGCTTGGTCTATATACTTAACAGTGTTAATACAATGGAAGCAGAGTATGCCTGTCTTATTAGCTTTTCCCTTCCTCCAATAAGTGCATCTTGCTTGTAACTTGATAACATTACTGAATACTGAAACAGGGATCCAAAAGCCTGTTGTTTAACACTGATACAGCTTGATGCTGTATTCTCCAGGTATACTGATACTGTATAGTCCAGGTGTGGCTTCATTTCAGTGGTGAAATAAAGAAAATGTCGCTTATACTTGTTATTGTTCCTGTCGTTAATTACTGAAAATGTTGGTCTTATCCAGACTCTAAACCCCAATATCCTTTTACTGAGACTGAAGTGTCTCAGTAGAACCCACTCTTCAAAAATAAGTTCCCTAAGGGTAGGAAATGGGAATTGTACTTGTTCCCCATCAGGCTTCTCATTTAAATGGGTAAAAAGCTGGTTTTAATTAAATGCACAGAGAATAAAAAACTTAAAAAAAATTATTTTTAAAACAATACTGTTTAAGACAATGAAAAGAATACTCCCCATGGCAAATTTCACACTCAGGCAAAGATTCCTTGTATTTGTATAATCAGCAAAAAGCATATTCTGGTGACTAATGGTTTAATAGAGCAGCTCTTGATTTCAAAGGAATGAAAACCAGTTCTGTTTTGTTTAGTAAAGAAACCCTCAAATTTCTTTTTTGGTCTAAAGGGAAACTTCTATTACATACAGTGAAACTCAGCAGAAAATATGGTGTTTTTCTGTAAAATCCAAAATCAAAAATTTTTGTTTTTTCCAAACATATATACTTCTTATTTATGTATATTTCAGATTTGAAAGAACAGTAATTCCCTTCTATTTTCTACTCAGAAGAGTATAATATTAACTTCATAATTCTGAATGGAATGAAGCTTCAATTACTAAAGTAAGGCTAAGTCAGGTTGTTAACCTCAGATAAGTAATATTTTTGCAGTCTCTGAGAGCCCACAAAAGAAGAAGAGCCACTTCTGGTTTAGTAGTGACCCTATCGGTGTCTGTGCTGCAACATGAACACCCTGCAGGGCGTACTGTACACACAGGATGAATTTCAATGCCTGAGCTTGTGCAATTCATTGGCAAAACCTGCAAAATTAAAGTAGTTCAAATGGCTTGAGTTTTGTCGGGGGAAGGGTGATTTCATGGCATTGTATCATATATTTTCATTTATTTCAGTGAGATATATATGTGTTTCATGGTTAAACCAATACAATAAACTACTGATGTAAAATGCGATGAAAAAAAGAGCATTACAGAAAATTTCTTAGTTATTTTATAAGCCAGAGGACAGTCAAGTCTTTCTGTTCTTAGAAAAGACTGAGTGAGAGAGAGAATACTTCAAGTTTTAAGGACTGAAATCTGAAACTGAATCAGTAATTAAAAAAGGTTAGATAGGTCCTTGAGGCAGGGACTGTCTTTCATTATAGCCTCATACAGTGACTGCCATAGCAGGATCCCCATTTTCCTTCAGGAACTCAGGGCATTGCTGTGATGCAAGGAATAAACCCAACGACAATACTGGGAAAAAAAAAAAAAAAACAAAAAAAAAAAAACAAACGAAACTACAAAACACAACCCACCCAAATCCCTGTACAGCACTTAATATGCAGAGTGTCTTTCTTCTGGTCTTCACTACACTGTGGATTAGAGGAAAAAGTCCAGCCACAAAACAAGACAAATACAACTTGACGGATTTGAGCTGTAAGCAAGGAACCTGTGCTGCTGCAAACTTCATAGTCTCACTTGCTTCAGCCAGGTAGTAGACACTTCCATTAATAGAGAATCAGCCTTGGGGTCTCTTACTGTTTATATCCATCACATCAAGAAATCATATACAGAATGAGGCACAAGGCACTGTGCCTTGTTTCATAGTTGGAAGTTTTATTGACCAGGTTGAAATTGAGCAAAACAACACTTTTCTTCTCCAGTATGTTTAAACATATACCTTGTGTAAATTCCATTACTATGCTAGTAAGCCATTCTAGAAACAGAGATATCAAAGAAAAGAAAAATAGAAAAAGAGAAAAGATTGCAGGGAAACAAAAAAGTAAAGGAGATGGGAAAGATATATTATGGAAGCTTTTTCTGCCTGAAGTAAGTAGGATCAAGTTTAACCTGCGACAGGCACTGTGTCCGGGACGTTTCAATTATAGCAGCACTGGAAAACAGATTTTCCTATAGGCTTTGCATATGTATGAAAGACCCTTAGAATCAGACACAAGATGAAAGAAAAGGGAAATTTTCTGTCATGGAAAGATATATTCTTTTCATTTCTTCAGTAGCCATCCATAAGTATCGTGCAGCATGGGTTATCTACATAGTAGAAGTGTGAAAAGTTGCCCAAGACTTGACAAAATGACTGTCCCCAGATTCTGCTAAGGAAGCAGGTATGAATTCCTACAGTCAGAGTAGGTATTTCCATGCCCGAGTTTGCAACTTATAGGGTCTATTGTGGCAATGAGACCTACTATTTATAGTCCTAATAATTTTGGACATAGCAAGCCATCGCAACTGAGAGTGGGGAATAATAATAAAAATGGTACATTAACATAATGGACATTTTTGGACACTGCAATCAATGAACCCTTTAATGGAAGTCCTTTGAGATTCTGTTATGAAGTAGACTGGCACCTTCTTCTAATGGAGAGGCAATCCCTGCTCCCTTAAATGGTAGACTCAGAAATACTAGAGCCGAAAAGCCTACTTCCTGTGTCCCAAACAGCATATTCCTGTGGAATAGACAATTCATGCCTCAGTTATTTTGTGCACAGCTTAATTTCTGCTTGCACAATTTAAATTATTTACACCAACGCAGCAATAATTTTCTTCTTTTTTGTCTTATTTTGTTTCGTTTTGTTTTTCATGTTTAGACTAATGGCAAAACCAAAAAATCCGGATCTCTCACCTCAATGGTTGTTGCTCATGAATATCCAATATCAGAATTGGGTATCTGGGAAATAAGCTTTACGTATCAGCTAAACATTCTTTGGTGGACAGATTGCATCTTCTAGACTATATTAAATATGTGTACTTTCATCTCAAGTAGTTAGAATTGGAGCTACCAGCTTTCTATGATTTGGCTTAGAGTCTCTTTCCATATAGTGGAAGCAAGCAGCATCTCCTAGATCCTTGTGTCTTCAGATAACAGCAGTAGTCTTGTACTCAGAGAAACAAGATTTATACTTACAGGGTTCCTTACGGCATGTACTTTCATTTTAGAACTTTTTAGAATTTTTAGAACTTCTTAGAACTTTTAGAGCATTTTGGCTTTTAGAACTTTCTGTAGTAAAATCTGCATGCCTGAAATACAATTTTAAGCACTTCCTATTCAGTGCCCAGAAGTATTATACACTCTTTACAAGCTGTTTGACAGCCAGTGTGTAGAGTGGGGAGCCACACAAGGATGCCTGCAAGAAAGTGCTCATGGGGGAGAGGCCGCAAGTAGACAGCTCTTTCTCGCGCTATAACAGAGCCCTAAACCCTCAGCTGTAGCTCTAACCGGGTATCTGAAGGAGATACTGATAGAATAATATCACTCCTCCATTTAAAAAAGAGTTAGTAATAAACAAACATCATCATCTTTAACTGAAAACATTTTTGCTCAGTGGACTCCAACAACACTGGTATAAGCTGCCTAGATAAGTCTGGCAGTGAAATGACTTGGTTTTGGCTCTGAAGTAGTCAAAGTGTGAGGTGAAGTGTGAGGTGTCCCTGCCCATGGCAAGGAGGTTGGAACTAGATGATCTTACGGTCCTTTCCAACCCTAACTATTCTGTGATTCTGTGATTCAAAGATGAACTAGCCATGAATATGCTCAACATGGAGCTGCTAGGGATCTGCAGAACTTGTACTCTTAGATGAATTGCAATGCTAAATAATCATGGTATATGTCAAGTTTAGGTGCCTGAAACAAAAACGACAGAAAGCAGGGAGGGATAAAGTGTTCATGATTTTTAAAACCAGCTTCCTCTATTCTACTAGTGTGACATTAAGAACTTGGGATTGCTCCTGAGTTTCTACCTCTGCCCTTTGTTCAAGTGAAAGTCCATATTATGGAAAATTTGGTTTCGTTGAAATCAGTTCACATACTTTGTCTATAACAAGCCCTACTGCTTACACAGGAATACTTGCATTATTTTGAATGCCAGGTGAGTCATCATGAGGAGCTTTAAAATTAGATGCTAATCAGCAAACTCTACAAGCCCTAATTACAAGGTGAAGCTGATACTGTATGGATGAGGGAGATAGATAGATGCACCATCTTCCTCCCATTTATCCAGTGAACACAACTAGGCATGGATAAGTGAACAAGGTAACTCATTTACTTATGCTAGAAAGCTAATTCTGAGGTGCCCAAGCTTCTGTACCCCCAAGGAAAAGGTTTTGTTAGCTTGGAGCCATATCATAATGGATTAGGTGAAGACACAGTTCACCATGGGTTCATTGAGAAATGTGTATGTGTTCAATAATGAATCCTTGAACAGTAACCTTCAAGCGTCCCAGCAGCATGTTGCACAATGACTTTTTCTCCCCATGGAAATCATTTGATGTAGTACACTAACCTGCTCTGGCTTCTTTTGACTTTCCCTTTTTATGATACCATCGAAGAAGAATAATTTAGCATCCATGGTTGTCTGAATGTCTAAACTAATTACAGACAGTCAGTAATGCTGTATTTCCTGACTTGGCTTCTACTGACTTGGCTTTTTCAGTGTTCAGTGAATTCTTTTAAATTCAAGAGTACTAAGAGATGTTTTCACATACAGAATATATCTGACTTTACAGAACTGTTGTGTATCCTGTAGCTTCTACATCACATATGTTTTTAAGAAAATAAAGAAAAAATATAAGCCTTAACAATGGCTACAGCCAGGAGGTATTGTCTGCAGTTTATAAAATGAAGTTTATATTTCAGTGACCATATTCTCTTCAGCAGCACAGTCACAGCTGGCACAAAAAAAAAGAAAGTTGTATCACCCATATAGAATACTCGGGTCTTAACTTGTATTATTATTTTCCTTACTCTACCTCTTAGAAATTAATTTTTTCACTCCTTGTGATACAAACTGCACCAAATGTAACACACAGGGAAAGAAAGGTAAAAGAGAGCCTAGATTATACGTATCCTGTTCTGCAACAAAGACGACATGAAGTGCCCAGCAGAAGGATCTCTTAAAGCAGTAAGGAATGTTAATTCATGCATTTCTCTTGTAATAGATTCCTTCTTCTAACACTCTTGTTTGGGTGATTGGATGTACTGGAAACTCTCACAGTTAGTTTGTGAGTAGGTAGTGATGGAGCTAATCATTAGTACTTTTTTTTCTTCTCATTTTTAAAATTACACTTGTGGAGACATATGGATGACTTATTAGATGACATTTGTAAATCTCAGAAAAATTTTGAGGTGAAAATTCTTTAGATGTAACATTCAGGGAATGTTTTGTGAAGTGTTTAACAAAACAAAGAGAAGAAGGTTTAAAGAAAACTATATTGATAATGGCACTACCTCACTCTGCTTCTGAAAGTGGTTGTGTTTTATTTGCAGAGTAGATTGCTAGGAATTCCAGATGCTTCTATCCTTGCACCCTTTCTTCTATCCTTCCTTTCGGTCTTTCATTCTTTTTCCTTCATCCTTTCATCCCTTCCTCCCTTCCTTATCCTCCTAACATAAGCTAGACAAGAGGAAGACCTGCTTCCTCCCTGGGGTCTGGAGCAGTAGGGGGCCTCCTGTACAGAGGTGAGTGTGTGCCTTAAAGCCACTGAAGTGAATGGCATCAGGGAGAAGATAGGACTTTGCCCTCTCCCCCACTGAGACAAGGGAGAGGGGAGCCTCGGGATGAATACTGTAACTTACTGCCAGCTCTTTCCATAGAAATATCCATTTTCTTTCCCACACAAGTAAGAGGAGCTAAGAAGCTAATTGTGCTTTTACAGTTTCTCCATGGAGTCCCTTCCCACTTAGGTTCTTGGCTTCTAGGGCCATAAAGCCAGCTTCCCCTCCAAACCTATCACAAAGTTGCAACTGAGTCGATTAAAAATATAATAGCTTGTCAAATACATGCATCTTTGCTGTAATCACAGTTGCCTGAGTTATAAAGAGTTCCTGAAATCAGCAGGGTTCCAGGACCTGAGGTGCATGTATTTTATTAGGAGATATACAAGGAGTTTAAATTGCCTTTTGTAATGAAAATACGCAAAACACTATAAATGCAGTGATACTAGCTACTGTCACTGTAATGTCATGCATGCTTGTTCTTATATGGCAGCCACAATATGACAGCAAATGGAGGATTCATGGTGTGCAAAAAAAAAATTGAAGACATACTGCTTTGTGAAAACAAATCATAAATGATTATTCTCTGTTTAATCTATTCTGTACTTTCTGTAGTTCATTTAATTACCAAGAATTATTGTGAATCCCATGTTTTCATGTTCTGAAAATGGCAAGTTCTGTTTGAGAAAACAAATGAAATGCTCCTAACACATTTAAATTCTCCTAGAAACCTCTAAGTGTTGGCTTCGAAGGAATTTTCTCTAGTATGAAAGCTTGGCTTACAGGTGTGTAATTGTGGGTCTAATGTTACATGGTTTTCTGGAGAAGATGGTTTGCTTAGTCATTTACACTTCTGTGATTTTCTTATTGCTATTCTATGAGAAATACTACTTAAAATAGTCTCCTTCATTACCATCATAGATTATAAGGTGAAGTAAAAATCCACTCTGATCTTACAGCCTGAAGACTTCCTTTGTACAGATTCATGTTATTTAATTTTTAAGTAACATAATTCCAAGAAATGTGTCTAAGTGTGAGCACTCAGGTAGGAATGATGTTTCTGGTGTCTTTGCAGGGTGAAATAATTGCAACTTAGTCTGCTTCTTTCTTTGAGATGTGCTAAGGCAAGGTGCTGCTTCAGAAACTGCAGGGAAAAGCCTTTTTATGATGGAAATGCTCACTATTTTGTCATATTAATCCTAGTTATATCATGATGGAGCATCAGGCACAGACGTAAGACAGTAATTATGCTACCAAGTCAATCACTTTTTTTGAGTAGATTCTATTATATTTATTGACATTTAGACATTTACATGAAATTGCTTATCATTTCAAAATTATATTATTTGTAAAGATTGGATGAGGCACCTGAATTTATTTCCCCATTATTCAATCATTTTTCATTACTATTTCAGAAAGACATTCCTGGACATATCTTGTCACAGATTATTTTATAATTTAGCTGTTCCAAAGAAACCAGGACATGCGGTCTCATAGTTGAATCTATGCCTCAATATTTGTCTTAAAAGTTACAAAAACATGGTTGGAAATCTTTCAGTCACAGATTGAGCTCTGCCACAGGGGTGTGAATTGTGAGTGGATATCTTTTCTCATTAATCTATGGAGAAACCCTTCCTCCCAGTCCCTTTTAAAAGCAAAAAATATTCCTCCTCTTATGTCCTTTTTCCTTTTTCTGCTTCCCTGTAGCCTCTGCTGTTTTCTGAAAAAAAACCAAAAACAAAACCAAAATTTCCTATTTCCTCTGTCATTCAAAAGCACTAGACTTTATTTTGTGGACAAAACTCCATAGCAAGAGGAAGGAGAAGGTCTGTTCCTTGCCCAGGCCAAGCCACTCTGATTTGGACTTCTTTCTCTCAGACTTGCCCAGGTCTGGGGAAGCAACTGACCTTGTTACTTGTCCCAGTGGTCAGCACTGTGGTACTGAAGCTTCTTGCTGCACCTTCGGACCCCAGTTCACTATCTGTCAAGGGGCAATTATTGCCTCATTGTAGCTGTGTGAGGAAGAACTTATGAATTGCACAGGTACCACAGCAACAAAGGCAAGATGAAAATATAAGAGGAATAGTTTGACAGAGATAAAAAGATGAAAAAAATAATATCATTTGAGTGACTCCTGAATCACACTAAGTAATAACTCCACTCTCATGCCTAATCACAAGTGCATTGATCCTGGAATAAATAAAGCCCAACATATTCTTGTAAAAAAATGATATTATTGAAGTATAAAGTGCTCCCTGATTTGCCACATGATCTTGGATGTCAGCCATTTTTTGCATTCTACTTGCTTACTTTCTAGGGTTTTCCTAATGTCTTCTAGAGAGACATTCAGGACTGTACATAATGTCTCTATCTGAAAAATGGTTCAATATCCAAAAGGAAAACACTTTTCCTTTATTCCTTATATGTACACCTAAATATAGATATTTGGGGAAGCAAAAGAAGAATGCTTAGGAAAAATTTTGAACGCTGCTTGGCAAAAAAGGAGTTGTCTGTTTAATTGCTATTCCCATAGTAATCTGCTTGCACTCTACTTGTCAGATATTCAGTTATGACTGTCAGCCAGAATTGTAATTCTAGCTAAAAATAGGATATTTCACCTTCAATATGAAAATAACAATTCTTTTCAGTGAATTCACTTTCTAGAAAATATGCGACTTGCTTGATTATTTTCTAATGTATATGGCACAGGGCTGCCCAGCTAAGTTTGTGATCTCTGTAGTGTTCTTACCCTGGGTATAAAACACAGCAATTTCTTAAGGATGTGGCTTCTACACAGACCTTGGTATGAACAGCTTTGGATTTCCTGAATGGGACTTCATGGAATTCTATTTATGCCACAAGTTATTGTATGATATGATATATGAAATATGATATAATATATGCCACTTCAGAGCACAACTCACATTCCCTTTCTTTAATCCAAGCCTTCTCCTCTCTTGATCAGGTCTCTTATTTCCATGAAAACATCCAGCTGCACTTGGTTGCTGGTGATGTACTTTTCTAAGCAAGTCACCTGGTAAAACTTGCTGCATTATATATATGTCATAACAAATGCTGGTGGAGAAAGAAATGAAGCTTCAAAAAAATCTCATCTTTAAAAAAAGCCCCAAACTATATGGACAAGCATGGCCCAACAGCTTTGGCACTGGGTACCACTAACTTAATTCATTCCTACTGAACTCCTGGGGTAATTTTATCTGTTACGATGTAAGTGGAAAATATACTAATTCAGAGCAAGCAAAATCTTAGCACACCTAAAGCTATAGTTCTGACTGAAATAATCACTAAATGATATATAAACTAACTCAGAATATTTATCATATTTGCAACAAGTTTCCACCTGTCCTACTATACACAGTGACCCTCTAAGCTGAGTACAAAGCTAAAGGACATTTGAAAGATACTGATATATAAATAGATATGGCTAAAGGCCACATAGGAGAAAGCCTTTTTCCACATTCTTCTTTCAAGATAGATATCTGTCTTTCTTATTTGATGAGGTTAGCAAATCCTTTAAAGAGCTGAATCTTGAGTGGGCTGTGCATTTGAAAAAATACCAGGGCCAAAATATGCTGTTGGTCAGTAGTCATATCCAGATGAAGTCAGATACCTTATTACCTCTGCGTAGTTGCCACAAGCAAGTAACTAAATTACTAGGCAGCTCCAATTAAATGTAGGTCTTTTAATCAGGAGGTAAATTTCACTACTGTTATCAAAGTTTAGAATAAAAGCAAAACCTTGACCCCCAAAAAAACATATGCACAAGCTCAAGGGAAAAATTGAGACACAGAGGAACTTTGTGCAGTAGATAATATGCCTCTGTGGAGGGTAGAGTCCAGATTTGGGAATGCATACTGGTCCTGTAAGTGTGTATTTATTTGCATTGTTCCATGAGTTACTTTTAACATACAGATGCATATACCAGCTTTCATCGCATTTATTTTCAGCTGTGTGAAAGTTTAGTGCTTGTCTGAGCTTGTCAAGGCTCCTTTTGCACCCAGAGAGAGGGAATTTATTCTAGAGAATAAATCATTCACCTCTGAGAACCCAATTCCAAGTCAAACAGCCACAGCCACAGGTCACTTTAAAAAATGTAAGTGTTAAAATACTGAAGCACAGGTGAAAAGCAACAGCTTTTGGAATCTTCAAGTATGGCTGATGAGAAAAGTGAAAGTATATTCTGATACACTACACATTGAGCACAGTACAACAGTATTTGAAAATTCTTAGGAGTGGAAAGAAATATTACAGGAATGAGTTTGTGAAGAAATTCAGGTGAGGCAATACTGGTTTTATCAGGAAGAAAGAAGAATTTCGGCAGCTGACACATACTTGAGACAGATTTCATATAGATAAACTCCTTTTAACATCATAATAAGAGTGCTCTGTCTTGATGAGCCTGCTTAGGATATAGAAGTGAATGTGAAACCTATTTTGATTTCCCTCAGCTGATAACACTGTGGCCTGAGGCTTTGGGACAAAGTCAAAGAGCTCCCTTAACTTTATAATACATAACTTCAGACTCTTGAAATATTAAGTATGCAAAGTAGAAAGATTTTATTCAAAATTTTTACCTGCTTGTTTTCACTTTGTTGCTCTGTAGGCCTGAAGTTGCACTCATTCAAGCCTGAGAATATTTACCACAGCAAATAAGTCAATTACCCCTCAGAAATAGAATCATAGAATCATAGAATAGTTAGGACTGGAAAGGACATAAGATCATCTAGTTCCAAACCCTCTGCCATGGGCAGGGATACCTCCCACTAAATCATGCTATACAAGGCTATGTCCAACCCAGCCTTGTACATTGCCAGGGATGGAGCATTCACAACTTGCTTGGACAACAGATTCCAGTGCCTCACCACCCTCACAGTGAAGAATTTCTCCCTCATATCCAATCTAAACTTCCCCTGTTTAAGTTTAAACCCATTACTCCTTGTCCTATCACTACAGTCCCTAATGAAGAGTCCCTCCCCAATATCTCTATAGGCCCCCTTCAGATACTGGAAGGCTGCTAGGAGGTCAGCCCACCTCACAAGCGTGTCAAGGTCCCTCTGGATGGCATTCCTTCCCTCCAGTGTATCAACCAGCTTGGTGTCCTTGGCAAACTTGCTGAGGGCGCACTCAAACCCACTGCCGATGTCACCAACAAAGATGTTGAACAAGACTGATCCCAATACCAGTTCTTGCGGGACACCACTCATTAATGGTCTCCAGCTGGACATTGAGCCATTGAGCACAACTCTGTGCGTGGCCATCCAGCCAGTTCTTTATCCACCTATCAAATTGATGTCTCTCTAACTTAGAGACAAGGATGTCATGTGGGACAGTGTCGAACACTTTGCACAAGTCTAGGTAGATGACATTAACCCTGTCCATTAGTTCCGTTGCCCCATCATAGAAGGCCAAGTTGGTCAAACAGGATTTCCCCTTAGTGAATCCATGCTGCCTGTCACCAAACACCTTGTTGTTATTCATGTGCCTTAGCATGCCTTCCAGGAGGATTTGCTCCAAGATTTTGCCAGGCACAGAGGTGAGGCTGACTGGACTGTAGTTCCCCACTCATCCATTTTCCCCTTCTTTGAAAATAGGGGTTATATTTCCCCTTTCCCAGACATTGGGTACTTCACCTGACTGCCATGACTTTTCAAATATGATGGACAGTAGCTTAGCAACTTCATTTGCAGCTCCTTCAGGACCCACGGATGGATTTCATGGACTTGTATATGTTCAGGTTCCTAAGATGGTCTCAAACCAGATCCTCTCCTACAGTGGGCCCAGGGTCTTCATTCTCACTGTCCCTGCTTCTGCCTTCCATGACTTGGGTGGTGTGGTCAGAGCATTTGCTAGTGAAGGTTGAGGCAACGAAGTTATTAAGAATCTCAGCCTTCTCCAAATCCAGGGTAGCCAGTTCTCCTGATAAAAAATAAAAAAAAAATAATAAAAAAAAAATCCTTGGGTTTGCTTTGTTTTGTTTTGTTTCAGTTTGGTTTTTTTAAGATTGACTTTTGCATAACAAAGCCTTTCCTACATGGAAAAGTGTAGCTCATCATAAGAAAGTCATTTCTAAAGCAGAGGACCGCAGACAGTAAGTCAAAGAACAAACATAGATTTGTCATGGTGTGTTGTTTTTTGTTATGGTAGTTAATTTCTTCATTGTAGCTAGCATGAGGCTGTGTTTTGGGTTTGTGCTGGAAACAGTGTTGATAACATAGGGATGGTTTAATTACTGCTGAACTGTACTTACACAGAGTCAAGGCTTTTTCTGCCTGTCATGCCTGCGAGTAGGCTGGGGGCGCACAAGAAAATGGGAGGGGCACATCTGGGACAGCTGACCCCAATTGGCTAAAAGGATATTCCATAATATGCAGCATTACGATTAGTATATAAGGGAGGGGAAAGGGGAAGGAAGGGGGGGAGTGTTCAGAGTTATGGCATTTGTCTTCCAAATTAACAATCATGGATGATGGAGCCCTGCTGCTCTGAAGGCGGCTGAACACCTGCCTGCTGAGGGGAAGTAGGGAGCGAAATCCTTGTTTTGCTTTCTTGCATGTGCAGCTTTTGCTTTACTTATTAAAATTGCCTTTATTTTAGCCTGTGGCTTTTCTCATTCACTCTTCTGTCTCTCCCCCATCCCAGAGCAGCTGTGTGGTGCTTAGTGGCTGGCTGGGTTTAAACCACAATACATGGGAGGGAATAATCATTGAATCTTCAAATCATTGTATCATTGAATCATAGGATCAAAGAGTCACAGAATGGTTTGGGTTGGAAGAGACCTTCAGAATCATCTAGTTCCAGCTCCCCTGCCATTGGCAGGGACACTTTCCACTAGACCAAGTTGCTCAAAGCCCTGACCAACCTGTCCTAGATCACTGCCAGGGATGCGGTAGCCACAGCTTCTCTGGGAAACCTGTTCCAGGGCCTCACCACCCTCACAGTAAGAAGCTTTTTCTTAATAACTGGAACTGTAATAATTTAGAACTTTTTAAAAACTGGAACTAAAGAACTTCCTAAGAACTAGAACTAGGCTCAAAGTCCAATCAGTATTTGCTATGGAGCAGGTCATTATGATTATGTTTGCAAGTATGCAGATGAAAATTTACTTTCTTTTCTCTCCATACTATTCTGATCTGTACCTGCATCTGCAGAACAAAAGTTTTGAGAGGTCTAAGGTATTAATTTGCTTAAAATGCATGCTAAGTGATCATACCTTCAAAAAATGAGCTGCCCTATGACACTTGCTGGACTGCTAAACCTCAAATTCAAAGTTCTCAATTCATCTGCTGAGCAATTTATCTGTCAAAAAAATACATGAAGCCAAAATTTGCTAATTTCCATCTATTATTCCAATTTTTATGGGTAAAATAGTAATTCTTCAGGTTTCAACCCCTTCCAAATTTCCTAACGGATGTGTTAATTATATACAATAGTTTTAATGATGCAGATGTCTGTCATTCACATACAAGCCACAAAACAACATCAAATAATAATGACATTCATTTACCTCAAGAATGGCAGATGAGAAAAACGAAAATGTATTCATAAACACTACTCTGATTATTGAGTTATGCAGCAAGAACAGCTGAGTAGCCAGGAGTTAACTTTGTTCAAGTATGTTACATTATGAGCACCAATAAAAGAAGTTAGAATGGACAATCAGAGATTATGAGAAAAACCTAACAAAATCTATTCAGTTCCTTCTTCCTTCCCTTACGAAGTTTCTTCTTTTCCATTTCTTATTCACTGTAAAGATGAGTGCAGAAAGTTTTCTTTGTTGTGGTTCTGAAATACATCAGCTTGCGGCCTGAAAACAAAGATCTGAGAGAGCTGTCAAAGCTTTATCTTGCTGGGTCAGCTTGGCAATGCAGAGGGCTAATTCTGAGGTCACTGGTGGCATCTCATACATAATGACTGCAACACAGAGCCAAAAATGTGTCATGAGCTTCAGTGGCCAGAAGAACTCATCACAGGAGTAGTCAGGACTTTTAGTGGCAGTGGTGTTTCAGCTGTCAGCCTGAAAATACAAAACAGAAAAAAAGCCAACAAGAAAATAGAAGATGTTTCATTTAAAAACTACCCACAAAAAGAAGCTTTCCTGTTTCCTAAATACTGAAAGAAAGGTCTTCCTCATTCTTGTGGTGTTCCCATTTGTTTAGCAGTTCCCATGTCAGAGTGTGTGTTGAAGAGGCAAACATCTCACCTAGGTTCAGCCCATCTGTCTGCTTCCAGTAGTCCCTCTGGATGGAGTAGGCTGAGGACAGCTGTCCTCTTCCAGGCTCAGCTGTGCCAAGTGTTTTCCACGCTGGCTACTTGTCACCATGCCTCCCCCAAGGATACTGAAGCTGTATGCTTGCTGAATGATTACATTAGTTCTCTCTAACACACTCTGAGGAAAAAAAACCAAACCAAACCAAAACAAAACAGGCAAACTGCAAAAGTTTAAATAGTAGCTAATTACTGATTTGACTAAAGCATGCTAAAGTGTTTTCCCACAAGCAGTTCAGTAGGCATTGTGGAAAAGAGGCAATTTTGACAGCAGGTGGCAAAATAGCAGCTTTAGATGAGCTGTTTTTTTTTCTCTGACATAATATTTTAACTCATATTTTTTGTTGACCACATCAGAATCAAACCCAATCTTTTATGAAAGCAAGTATTAGAAATATCCCAAATTTGAAATAAGCAGTCCCAGCATCCTCATTCTGCATCTTCAAGTCTCATTAGGAGACATTTTTCTCATGAAGAGCCAGGCTATGGATGACTGGCTGGTACTTCTACCATGCCATATCCTCATCCAGAATAACTGAAAATAGGTTTCACATATTCTCAATGTCCTGGGTTCAGCAGTAGCAGTCATTTTTCCCCTTCTTGGTAGCTGGTGCAGCACTGTGTTTTTTCACTTGTGGC
>JANRGW010012963.1:0-40918 GCA_024733675.1 Psilopsiagon aymara
TCCCTGCCCATGGCAGGGGGGTTGGAACTGGATGATCTTAAGGTCCTTTCCAACCTTAACTATTCTATGATTCTATGTTTCTATGATTTTATAAAATTGGCCAAGCCCAATTTGAAAATCAGAAGTTGGTATTTATGGTAGTAAAATTTAATTTATAGATATAATGAAGGGGTTTATTTTTTTCTCCATGTTTATCATGTTGTAGGATATTGTTTTCCTACATTAGTACCAGATGCGCAGTAAAAAAATGTTTATATTTCCTCTGCTTCAACGTATCTAAGACATAATACAGCAACATATACATGTAACTTGCCGGCATCTATGTGCCAATCTAAAAAGGACCATCATCCTTCTTACATTTAATTAGATCTAGCCACAACCACCAATTAAGCTGGCACTTTAATATCGAACCAAATTGTATGCAACAAATACACAACCTTAATTGAAATTAATCAGTCCTGGTTCCATTTTTTCCTAAAATAATTGTCTTTCTCATTAAAGGATTTTTTTATTTTATTTTTTACTTTTACCAATTCACTGTGAAATGCTAAAATAAACCTAGATACATGCAAAAAGGAGATGTTGGAAAAATCAGAATGTACTATGGCCTGTATTATTTATGAGTGACTAGGGACACTAGAGTGAAGGAAAAGTTTGTACTAACAAAGCAAACCACATCTCTTATAAATATCTTGAGCTTTGAGATGCAGAGAGAATATTTTTTCAGTTGAAACATACATATCAAAGCAGGCAGAATCACATTTAATGTAGAACACGCACATCAAAGCAGGCAGAATCACATTTCTAGTCAATTCAGTATATAAAAACTCATATAAAATCCTGCAATAGACAAAGCATGATCCAAAAGATTGTGACTTTTTAATGCTACAGTGATTCTCATGGAAAGTCCACTCTTAGTGACTCCTTCTGACATCGTGACATATTCATAGAGTAAGAAAAATAGCAGCTTTGAAAAATATACATCCTTCTATATACTACAGATTTGAGAAAGCACATATTCACATTGGCTGTGCTCATATTGAAAAATAAAAACTGGAAAAAAAAAATCAAAATCCAGCTGTTAGTGAAGTTACTTAAGAAGGCTCACAATTTTTTCCTTCTGAGCACAATCAGGTCTTTGGTTATGAAATGCCTCCTGAGTTAAAATGTACATCAGGCTGATGATTTACATTCTCAAAGAGCTCTTTCATGAAAAGGTAAAGGCACAAGTTTTAAGGTGTTTGCTTGTGGTGACGTTGGACTATCAAGGCTACAGTTTACACTGATTCAGCTCTGGTGTTACTGGCATTATAAGCACCGTGTTCAGCTCAGGTAGGACCATTAGTCCAGAGAAACCAACTTTGGAATTGGTTCGGGCTCCTTTACAAACTCCTCTACATCAGAGAAACTTGTGATTATCCATCTTCAACTTTTTATTAAAGAATAATAAAAATTCAGGTCAATCCCATAACAGCAAGACAAGAGTAGAGGGCCTTTAGAAGTATAGGGAAGCCTAAATATTTTAAAGTTTCCCTTTTTTCTTCTGTTCCTTGCCCTACAAATGGCTTCCTAAAGTGGAGGTAGAGGGAAAATATACAAGAAATGCATAGAAAACTTACTTCTGGCCTAGCTTTTGAGCCATCAACCAGTTGCTCATATGTAGCCTTATCTAGGCACTTGCACAAGTGAGGGAGGAAAAGGAACAGTGCAAAACAGATAAGGAAATTAAATGGCTGGTTGCGTTCAATTTTCAGCCAAAGGGCTATTCATATACTGGAAAATAAAGATTCTCTCTGATAATCATTTCCCAATACAGTTTAGGATTAAAAATTACTGTAATTTGGATGATGAAATCTGACTTTTAGCTATAGTAAAAATTCTAGCCACAGATCTCAAGCTTTAGTCTAAAGTTTTACCTTTTTATATTTTATCCCTAGTTTGGCAGGTTTTCTGGGCTCACAGACTGCGAATCTAAACATCTGGACCTGATTGCTTGGGGTCCTCCAAGAGTGTAAGCTGGAGCCGTTGGCAATTCTTATAGACCTCTGAACTGCCTTTTCCACTGTGAAATGCATTTGTGGTTTTCCCCCTGTCAAGGTGTGTCACAGTGGATATTGACCATTGTGCTGGTCAGCCACAGATTTACAGCAGAATAAACCCGCGATGTTCCCTCTCTGCAGCAGGGCACAGCACCCAGTCCCAGCTGGGGTGAAAGCTGGGTGAGTGACAGCTGGTCTATTCTCCTAGACAAGGGAATCTAATCCCTTAATAACTTTGCCAGGGCTAGACAGCCATGTCAGTTTTTCCCTGCTAACTTTCCTTGAGAATAGCAGAAACAGACAAAATTTCCTGTAAAAATATATGAACATAGTAAAAATTATGTCAAAAAATAAAAAGTCTTTCCAAGACAAATGACCCACAGCATGATTACCATTGAGAGTTCAGGCATGTACTGTCATATACAGGCAAATCTGGTTTCCAGCTCTGAATGACTCACATATTAATGACTTTAACAGTTTTAACAAAATTGCAAACTTACATGGAAGGAATTCAACTGATTTCTTTCCTTCCTCTGCATCTTCTAAATCATAGAAATCAAAAACTCTGACATTGCTTCATCCAAGAATGTTTTCTTTTCTGAAATGAATATTTAGTCAACATTTATTTTTTAGAAGCCTTGTTTTTTGAGACTGAACTTGACTTCACTTACTGGCAAGTCAGCATTTACAAGGCTGCCAGCTAAAAATAACACAAGAAGAAAGAAGTCATTTGGAACAAGTCAGGGCATGACACAAGCATTAAATAAAATTCCTTGCAATATTCTATATTCATAAGAAGTTAAAGTTCATGGTCACAGAGGAAAAACACATAAAGCAGTCCAGTGAAGTAACCAACATTCTATAAATTGAAAGGCAGACTACCCCCAAATGCTCTTTTCACAGTAGCATGCAAGCATGACAATGCAAGTAAGGCGGAGCAGCTGATCAGGTGAATACTTTTTTTATGTATCCTGGTTCTGCAAGGGGATCCTGGATTTGTATTGAAGAATACAAATTTGTATTGAAGAATACAAATACTTCCTGTCCTGAAGAATATGAAGATATTGTTAAAGCTGTAGAAAACCACTGTCATGAATAAAATCACCCAAATGAGCTTCAGAATAAGTCAAGATTTATTGTATGTTCAAAGTGAGACTGAGAAGAGGTTTAGAAATCAGTTAAGACTTGAGTTCTTCTATCAGTAAAATTGATATAATAATATCTACATTAGACTGTAGCATATCACTTGCAAAGTGCTTTGAAGTTTTTAGATAAAGATTGATGTGTGAAATATTAGAACATAAATAAGCCACAACATGAAGTTTGCACATTAAGACCATTCCGAGATAGATATGGGTGAAATAACTTTTACTGAACTTCTGCTGGTGAAAAACAAAGATTCACAAGTGTCACTTCTGTGGAATCTTCCACTTAGTATACCTTCCCTAAGAAGAAATAAGTCATCATCTTGAAAATATACATTGACTATTTCTAATATTGGACATAACTATAACAGAACTATTACAAAGTCCCTTTTAATATTTTTTTTTTTCAGAAGGAAATTCAATTCATGGTAGCCTTCTAATAATTTACATTTCAAAATAGAGCATTCATTTCAGGATCATCTTTGCCATGTGGATAATAATTCTGCTTTTTTCCAGTTCTGTTTCAAGATAAGAAGGGTAAGACTTTTGGACTGCACACTCAGAAAGAGCTAAGTGCTGCAGCATATAGCTGACTGGTGTATACATAAATAATAGTGAAGAATTAAGTGGATTTTTTGAATGGACTTAATCACGTGCACACACAAACCAAGAACAGTGGCCTTTTTTGCTGCTGTTTGTGCAACAAAATCATGGATATACAAAGCATAAATGTGCTTCTGCTATTGGGCTACCAAGTAGCTATCTCACAACAATTTGTCCCAAATTTAGTGGTTTCAAATATGTGGAATAAACATGCCATTCACCTGCCACCTCTTCCTTTATTATGCCTGTGGCTATCATACCACATTGTTCCTAATCCTCCTCCTTGGGTGGACTGTGTGCACCACTTCTGGTTTGTCTCTGACTGCAGGCACCAGTGTGAGTTTTCATTCAGCAAAACTGCTTTTATTTGGCAGCATTGTAACATCTATCACAAGAATCAAGAGCGAGTCCTTTTTGCTGTTCTGCTAAGATCTTGAAACTCACTTCCTTGTGTACTGTGAGCATTTTTGACCTGAGCTAATGTGATTCTTGACCTGTCTAAGAACTCTGAGAACCAAACCATCGTCTCCTGGGAGAGGCAGGTTTAGCAAAATAATCTCAAACTCATTGAATCACCATGGCAGCAGAAAGAGATACAGATTTCCACTGAGTGAAAGGATCTACAGATTGGAGGCAATGACACAGGAAAAAAACCCCACTCTTCCCTCCCCTCTTCCATCAATACAGAAAGCGGTCTTAGAAAATACTGAGGGACTGAAAGCTGCATCATTGCAGTTGGGGTGAGGGAGAGACATAGAAAAAGGTATTTGGCTTAGAGGGAGCCCAGGGGATGTTAATCAGTATCTGTGTGCTCATGGAGGTAATGGCAGGGGATTACCCATGCACCAAATTTTCACCTAAGATACCTATCACAGGTGTTAGCTCAGATATGCTGGAGAACAGCTAAACCATCTCTGCTGGTCTGGTCCACTAATCACTCAGGGCAAGGTTGTGGCACCCTCATTAGCACATTTAAATCACACTGGCTACTGAGGAAACAAGCTACATAGCAAATAAACAGTGAAAGAATTTGGTCTGTTATCAGCTCTCCTCATATGCAGCAAAGCATTAATTGATAGAAAAGCTACACTTTGGTAAAGCTTGAATAAAACTAGCTGTTCTTGTCATAGACAGTAAAGGGAAGCATTATTTCTGCTTCACAAGTCAGGCAAGAAAAAGGTAAGAAATTGAGGTGCTCCCCTTTCTCTAGACATCTGCTGCTTATCTGTGTGAGATCTGGGATGAAGGACTGATGGCCCACTGCCTAACCCCATGTGTCAGGTCTGCATAGGAGCCACTACACAACCTACATCTTGCCCATCTAGCTGTACAACCTGCTTCTTGCTGAACACTCAGCATCACTATTAA
The DNA here is from genome assembly GCA_024733675.1 of Psilopsiagon aymara. Classification (NCBI taxonomy): domain Eukaryota; kingdom Metazoa; phylum Chordata; class Aves; order Psittaciformes; family Psittacidae; genus Psilopsiagon; species Psilopsiagon aymara. The sequence goes on from JANRGW010012963.1 coordinate 5,156, forward strand.
CGTATTACTTCCAAGTCCCCATGGAATAAAACAATAATGTAAATACAGCACTAGGAGTTCCTGCAGCTTGAACAGATGCACAAGAAAAGGGACAGAAAGCACTCAGGGAGCCCAGTTCACCCTCCTTCCTTGCAAAGAGATGTCAGTGACACTTGCAATCCTGCAACACCAGCGAGTGCTGCTACTCACCACGATGGCTGGCCATGTCAGGGAGCAGAAACACAGGCAGAAGGAGGCCACAACTTGCAAAGGAAGGAACACATTGCAGTTTCATGTGGTGAGTGTGTTCATTTTAATTGGTGGGGAACACTTTTACTCCACACCACCCACGGCTTGGGCCTGTGACTTAGTGGCACAGTCTGTCCCTACACATGCAATATGGCTCGCTTGCTTTTTATTATTTTTTAACACAACTTCACAATGAGTGATTTAACGATTTCCTTTCCTGCTTCTGAGTCTCATTTGCACATTGGTTTCATGGTAGCTTTTTCCAATTTGAGGACCATGTTTCTCTGACACAAAATCTCTTGCAGTTTTGAGAAGGAAACTGTAGATGATTGTTTGCTGCCCTGAGCTGCTACCAGGGGCAAGCAGCTGCCTGCTTTACCTGCCTCTACTGTCAGTCCCACAGTAATGCAGGGTTAAAGAGCACTCTTCATGCATAGGGAGCACACTTATGGTAAATCCATGCTATTTTTAAACAATCACAATGAAAACTACTGTCACGTTTTCCTTGGTGCTGGCATTCAGCTGAACATTGCACAGGGTTACCCCTTGTTTTTACTGATCTTGCTTTGTTTAAACTGCTTTGGTGCATGGTTTGATGGAATGTGTGGAGCAGAAGGAAACTTTGGATTGAATGCCAGATGCCTGCTTCATTCTTCTAACCTACGGTGTTATTAAAATATTACCAACTGGTTCTCAAGATCTTTCCACTGCAACAACTTAAAAATAATTTGGATATCAGGTTTTTTGCTTACTGTTGTGTTGTGATTGTTGTCTCTGTTGTCACAAGTATGAATACCAGGTAATGGGTACCATTCATTTTTGTAGTTAGTAGTTTTCCTGGGGTGCTAGTGACAGGGGAAATGTATGCATTAAAACAAGCGTGATGGAAAGCAGCCCTCTTTATAATTTCAGTCCAGCTGCTGTATTGATGGATACAATCTTTACCACATGCTCCAGGTGGCTTCTAATGCCTGACTCCCTGCAGAAACCTCTATTTACACATCTTAAACCACTTATTGGATTTGAACAGGATTTTTCAGCCTGAGTGCAGTAACAGTGTTCACTTATGTAATATTTGTAAATCCTGGCTTTACATTTCACTCACTGGACTATCTTCAGAGGTATTTCAACAGGGCCTTTATGTGGTCTGATTCTTGCTTTTTAGTGAGATCCTGTCAACTTGTATGGCTACAAAGTGCATTGCTAAATTTATTTTCCATCATTGTCGGGGGTTTACAATGTAGTGCAACTCAATTAATCAGCCCTTGCTGAATAGTGCCTTTCTTTGTCACTAGATTTCATATAAAATTCATCTGAAAGCTTTGTATTCAAAGTTCACAAAGGTTAACCTTTATTCAGGGCACGCATCTCCAAAGGCTCTAATCAACTTGTCTACTGTTGTTTAAAACTTCACTTACTACTGTACCAGTTGCTTTGAATTATTATGTTTGAGACCTTTATTTGGTGCCTGAGTGACTGAACTAGCACACTGAAGGCTGCAAAATAAAGGGCTTTTATAATTATGGATGGGTAGAGCAGTCACTAAAGGAGATATATTCCACCTTGTCTACTGCATTACAACTGTCCACCACCCAGACATTTACTGTACACTTTGTAGCTGTGCAATAAAACTTCAAGTGTTCTCATTCCTCTAGTAATTCTGTGCACAGCCTAGATATCATATAATGCTTAAGCAACTTAATAATAACTTGGTGTACTAATTAGTGGAGACAACAGAAGACACCCATGATTTATAGCAAATGCCCAACAGATGATTACAGTGCTGAACCACAAGTAAATCTTTTCAGCAGCAAGCCTTTACAATTAATTGAACATCAGTATACTTATTTGGCTCCTTTATATTAAAGAAAAAGGGAAAAGATGAAAAAGTTCTCTTTGAAAGGTGGACCTTATGGTAACTGCAGGTGTTTCTGCTGATAGAAGGCATTGGTATGCAGAAACAGAACCATTTCCAGATAGGATAAACTTCAATTCCCATCCTCCTTTGTTTAGCATGAAATACTATTCTCCACTTGAGTGATGTTTGCATTCCTTTCCAACACAGTTGGTTTGATTTGTGACCTGAATACAATGTCATACATACCAATGATCCATTATATGAAGAAACATATTTGGGATTCTTGAAGGAAGAGGAGCAAGGGGACAGCAATCTGAATTATTTCTTTGAATTTTGGCAGAAATTGCACGTCCTTTTTCTTTTTTTTTTTTTAATTAAAATCTCATAAACATATTAAACACATAAATTTAACATGAATGCAAGGCAGCTGGACTGACACAACAGATCGAAGGAAACATTGGTGTTCAGAGTATTGACCCAAAAGGCTGCAAGGATTAGCATGACAGACTGTAACGGTTCCTCCCATGCCTTTACAGTCTGCTGGGTAAAAAGTTCACTTTGCACAATCTCCCAAGCAGAGAATGTTCTCCAAATTAACATGTTCTCTAAAATACCTGCTAAGCTACAAAACACACTCCAACAGAGCTGCTGAGGTCCATTCAGTGAGTATTAGGCAAACCAGGATATAGATAGGATGTAGAAAAGAAGCCAGCAAATAATAGGCTTGAAAATGCATCATCAGAACAACATATACAGTGGTATGCAAATTTGCCAAAAGTATTTACATGACATATTTGCCAGCTCTCTGGTAAATGATACATAATATAATTTATAATTCACATTGAAAGAGTATTTTTGGTACTTTTAATACAGGTTATTTTTCCTCTCTTAATTGCTACAATATAAAAGATATTTGATCCCTATATGTTAAACAATAACCAGCAAGAGGATTCAAATTAGTCATCTGGCCTTTCATGGCATCACTGACTTTTTCTTGAGTCTCACTGATGCAAAAATGCCCATGCCTTCAGCTTAAATAAGGCAAACTTGGCTTTCTAAAGCGGTTTTTAATTTTCCATCTGGAACTTCTTCCAAAGAAAAGATAGTCAGTGCACTTCCAGAAGATAAAAGAAAATGAAAAGTACTCTTAACCTTTCTTCTGTTTTTTCTCATTTTAGTTATAATGTTCTAAATATTATTTGAGACAAACTGAAAGATAAGGAAAACTGAAGGAGGGAAGAAGAGGAGACATGGAATCTCAAAGGCTAAAAATAATGGAAAATCCCTAACAGCTGCCTTCTTGAGAAAAAAATAAATAAATAATTCTTTTTTGATATATTGGAATATTGAAGACTATCCACAAAAATCATTTTTCAACCAACTCTACTGTAATCACAAGGCTGCTAATGACATGCTGCATAGCTTCAGGGCAAATCAATTAATCTGAACATCAATATCTCCATCTGTGATATGAACATAATAATTTTTCCCTTTTTCTTAATTAATTTGTAATATTCTGTCTCCTTACTTGCCAACTTGCCATCGTTGAGGACTAATTCCAGGGAGCCAGAAGGGCTGACCAGCAGGGAGGCCATGAACCCACAGAGGTCTAGCCCAAAGCATCCACGGACAGTGGAGGCCTCCCTGAGAGTGAGGTCCTGCTTACCATAAGGTAGCACCATGCCAGTGAGTCCTGGGGGTGAGACCTCTCACCACCACATCCAGGGAACCCAGTCCGACCCTGTGTTTTGTCCACCCACCAGTGTTGCCTGCCTTCGGCTTGGGGAGCATTTGGTCACGAGGCTATACCTAGCATCAGCTCCCTCACTGTGGTGTGAATCTGATTGAATAGCAGAATATTTTACCCAGGATGGCCCTAAAGCCTGCCAGATGTGCAGCAATAAAATGGCTTGGACTCTCATGAGGTACTGACTGGGAGCCCACCAAAGTTGATGGGCAGTGCTGTCACTGCAAATAAGATCCACAGCACTTCAAAAGTATTAAAGCCAATTTTACTTGGGAGTCAGCTCTTCTAGGAGTTACTTATCAGTCACTCTGCTGGCACATTGCAGTCACATTGCTATTACAGCCTACTCACAGCCCCCATTACATGACAGTTGCTTTAGAGTACAGAGCAGTCCCATCACACTTACTTTATATTGACAGTTGTACGATGCCACTGTCATATCACAGATATTTCCTTGTCATAACTTAGCGACATTGTAGTCACACGACAGATAGATACTTTTTTAGAGCATACTGAATCTTTTCCATGGAAAACTCTGATAACAGCAGTCAGTCACTGCTTAGCCATTTCTTACTTGTAGTTATGACTAAAACACTTTGTGGTGGTCACCTCTACTAGGTGCTTTGACTGTCATGCAAAGAACCACTGGCAAGTTGCCATTGCTCAATACAGAACAAGTCCTGGGTCCTTAGAGCCACTTTAATGTTCAATTAAAATAGGAGCTAATTATATTTACAGCCAACTGCATATTTTATAGATGCTTTTTAATCTCATAGCTCAAATAGTGTGGGCATTTCCTCTGGATTTTGAATTGCTATCCTTATTAAAGCTATGTGAATAATTAAACATACAATTGTTTGCATGTTTTCACAAACTAGAATTTTTCTTTCAAAAACATTTATTGCATAATTTCTCATTATAACTTTGTAATACTTCGTAGCCACTGTTGCATGTATTTAATAAGCAGCGTATAAGTTGTGTATCGATACAGCTCAAATGGCATATTTCTGTTGACTTATTGACTGATGAGTCCAAGCAAAAGCCATCACTGCTGTTAATGTTCCTTCAGGGTTTTGAAGCAAAATATTACACTGGAAACTGAAACTGCTTTTAAGAGGCATTCCTCCACATGTCTTTATAAAGTAATCCTTTTCAAGCTATTATATCACAAGAATAGAGAAGGAAAGAAACTATATGTGGTCTAAGTGGGAGAGTTTAAACATTTGTATCAATGGAGATTTTGCAGTATTGCCATACTGTATATTTATCTGAATATTACAAAAGTTTATTTTCCTTAAATCTTTGTAACTACACACCAGCAAGCAAATTCTATCCTAATTCAAATCTGCATCAACACTCATCACCTTGAAGCCATTTCACCCCAGGACCAGGTAGACAATGCAAGTCACTTGTCTAGTTATATAAAATTTCCCAGTGCAGAGGAAATAATAATAAAAACATCACCCACCCCAAATGATTTTCTTTGTCTTTGATACTGTAAAGAACTATTGATTCCATGAGTAAGTGTTCCATATTCCTGTCCATATCATCTTGGGACACAATGCATGAAGACTGGTCCTTGTCCCAGGTTCCCAAATCTACATTGGACTTCATTACTTATCATACACATTATAGGGGCTGGTACTTCCCTTCAAGTACTGAGTTGGATATAGCAGAATAATCTTTCCTGAGCTGTAGACAATGTTTGCTGAAGACAAATTTATGTTTCTTTTTTGAATGGTAAGACATGTGAGGAAAAGTTTGATTTTAGGTCTTTCTTTTAACAACTTCCTTACAAAACATAATGCAGCTAGCCCTTAATTTATGTTTTCTTAATTTTATTTTTTTTTTTCATCTTGATTTCCCAAACAGCTATTTGTTTGATTTAAATTATCTTGAAGATGAGTGCTGCTCATCCTTAGGGGATGTTTCTGCGTAGTCTAAGTAGAGGCTAACCATGGTGGTCATACCACCTTTGTATGGCTGTGCCAGGAGGGAGAATGATTTTTAATACAAGCTGCTATGTTGATTCTTTCCTGTATGTTGCACTGCGACATTATCTTCTAATTATGCATCTGGTACACTGATAAGCTTTTTCCCCATATGTCTGTCCCACTAAAATGTTCTTGTTTCCAAAATGAAGAGCATGCTGCAAATTGTATTAAAGATTCCTAAATTGCAAAGATAAAGAATACCATTGGACACACCACCACTGATATCAGTGGAGATAATATAAACCCTGCTGAACTTCTCCTTGAAGGCCAAATTTAAAAATTATGATCCCTTTGATTCTGACAGGGATCAAACATGAGTATGACAATGTCAACTGCATGGAAACTAGGTTACTTTTACAGGCAAAATCCCATTTTTACATGCAAATCCAGCACAAACCTAACAGGTTTTGTATCTGGATACTTTATAGACTGTCTACTTGTGCCAACGCTCAAAAATGACATATGTGCATGATGTGCCAGTGCAAAAGTACATTAAGCAAGAATTCTGGTGCTCTGCTGATAATCTTACATTTACTCTAGTTGATACTCTTAACACTTGTACTCATTTTCAACACTGCATTACTAAAGTCTCTGGAAATAAAATTAAAAATGAAATAAATTTGAAAATGAAATAATCTTGCTGCAAAGTCAAATTAGAAAAGAATCAATAAATATTAAAATTTTAAGAAATAACCAGGGGAAAACTAGCAAATTATCCCACAGAAAGGAGATGATATTAATACAGATGAATAAGAAGCTAATCAAGAAGAGGAATCTGAACACCCACAGAGAAGTTTGCAAGCTGTCCTCATTTTTTTTCATTATTATGAATATACAGATAATATCTCATGAAAAATGATCACAAAATTCTAAACTCTACTTGTACTGCTATATGACTAAAATCATAAGCAGCCAGATTATGCAGACCTGCCAAGTGAAGGCTTCCAGTCATTTCCCTCTTCACAGCACATTGTATTCTTATACAGCAGAAGTACTCAGCATGAAGCAGATCTGCAGTTGTTCAGTGGCCTCCAGCTTTAAGATTTTTCCCAGAAAGCAACATGCAACAGATGTACATACAGTCTTGTTTTGAGGGTTTACATTACAGGGCAGATTTCGCACCAAACACAACCTATGTTTTCTTAGGCATCAAACACTCTCATTCAAAATTCAGACCTGAGCCTCTGAACTGCAATGTGGCCTATGCCAACTCTAAAGAAATTGTTCAGAAAGTAGATAATCCTTTCAGAATTATCTATCCCTATATACAATTTTCTGAGCACCTCAAAACAAACATATTTTTTCTCACTTTGGAGGAAAATGGGTTGAAAGCATCTGTTTTGCATGCCTCCACATTTTTTTAATTTAAAGAGCAAAACCAGAAATATATAGCGGAACTAATGTGGGCCACAGTCTTTTTACACTTCTGTGTACTATCTGTAACTGGAGCAATGAAACTTTCAAAAACAAACGACCTTTTTTATGTCCACTTTTATTTGTCTACCACTCAAATAATAAAGAAAGTCTATAAAATAGTTCTACTCTGTAACTTGCGAAGTTAAATCTGACTCACCAAAATAATGAAGGAAAAACGCTCTTTTAAAAATAGATCTGGTTGTAGCTTAATTAAAGAAGTTAAATACATTCCATTGCTATGAGGCACTCCACAGCGACACACAATTTATTATCCAGAATTAGTCACCGGGTGAAAAAATACTTGAGTTTATTGCTTACTGTTATGGATTAAGGTAGCAGAAGTGTAGGATGCTATCAATTTATTTTGTTGTTATTTTTAAAATGTGAGAGTGATTAGTTTCAAGCAATTATAGGCAAAGATCAGGAGCTGCTTGCTTGGATTTTTTTGCTAATGCAGATCATTCAATTGTATTTCTTCTATGAATTTAAAAATATAAAAATACAGTAAAATATATGGAGTCAGTATATTTTTATTGTTAAAAATGTTATTTCTGAATTGCTTCACCTGTGCATTGAAAACACTTTGCATGTGGGTTATTTTGAACAGTATTTTATTCATCATCTGGCATTACATGATTCATGTATGAAATGTTTATTGTATATTACTCAGGTGAAATGCCTATGTAGAGGGCCAGAATAACTGTCCTATGGTCTACAGCAAGAAAATACCAGGCAAGAGACCTGATTTCTCTCTCTAGGTGCACATACATTAATTGGATGGCTGGCTAGCACACCAAAGACATTCATGCAGTGATGGGGCATCAGGTTTGTTCATCACTGAGGGTCATTGCTCAGCCAACATCTGCTCACGTCAGAGCGCATGCACTAGCTGGCCAAAAAAAGATGACTTCACAGGTTATGTGCAATGCAGACCTGGTTTAAGTAGTTTAATAAATAAAAATAGTTATTCTTCAGTGGATGTACAGGCTGTGTTGATGGTCTCCTGACTATTAAAAATCACTTACTAAATCTGGCCACTATTCCAGAAGCATAAAACAACACTCCATTTACCCAAAAGCAAGAAAAAGGGGGGGTTGTCCAAGACTTTAATTTACAAATTGGAGAGTTTCTTCCTTTTGCATTATCATGATACCATAACAGTGCACTGTGGAAGTTTCCTTAGTTACATGCACAAACATGCCCAAAGCAGCCCAAAGTTTGAAAAAGACAACACTGATTTGCTGTTGGTTTTCCCACTCACTAGAGAAGGAGAGTGGGGTGGATCAGAAAATTCCACTGTGATTTTTTTTTTTAAGTGATCTGTGAAGTACAAAACATCTGGAGATAAGAGGGACAAGTGCAAGAAGAAACATACCAAAATGTATAAGTAGGACTTACAATGCAGATTTTAAACTCATGGTGGTATCCTATGCAGAAAAAAAAAATAACAATTGTGAGTCCAAGAGGAAATATAAAGTTACTGAGTCAAACGTGCCAAGATGGAAATAATCAAAACAGAAGCTGGTATGCACTAACTCAATGCAGAAATTATTCAGAGCCTGAAAAACAGCAGAAGAATTATCACAGAATTACAGAACAGTTGAGGCTGGAAGGGACCTCTGGACGTCCTCTAGTCCAGCCCTCCTGCTGAAGTAGAACAGTAAGTTGCTGAACGTGTGCACTACAAAAAAAAAGATAGAGTACTAGTTACATCAGAAATCATTAAATGGAAATCTCAAGGAATAGCACAAGCATGACAAATTACATGGCAAAAAATCAAGACCAGAAATGGCTGGTGCATACAGATGATGTGTCATAATGGTTTCTGCCTACAGTGAAGGGTTTTGCTTTGCCAACATCTACCTTCTGACTCCACCAAAAATTCATTACATTCCAGAAATACGTGATTGGATCACATAAAGGTCATGATTATCTGCTGAGCCAAATGGGAAATGCAGATGAGACACCAGTTGCCTTTGATGAGACATCCAAAAACATCACTGAAGAAAAAGGCACAAAATCCGTCATCATCAAAACTTTGGGGAATGAAAAAATGTGCATTACTGTAATGCTGGCAGTGTTAGCAGATGGTATAAAATTGCCACCGTATGTGATCTTGAAGCGGAAAACAATACTGAAGGACCAGCTGCCTACTGGAATAATTGTTAGGTGTCAAACCCAAGGATGGATGTCTTCAGACTTAATGAGGGATTGGTTGTACTTCGTTTGGAACATGAGACCAGGTGTGCTGGTATGCAAAAGGAGAATGTTTGTCCTAAGTGCATTCAAAGGGTATCGAATATCAGCAATGAAGAATATGATTGGAGAAATGAATGCTGCTCTTGCAGTGGTACCAGGAGGAATGTCAGAACTGCAGGTGCCTGATGTAGTAGAGAACAAGCCCTTTAAAGAGTGTTTGTAGCCCTTATGGCTCTTGGCAGGGGATCCTGCTGTAACCCCTACTGGGAAGATAAAGAAGACCTAGAGCAGCACTGCTTTGTCATTGGATTAAGACAGCATGGGATCAGATAAATACAGAAGTTGTCAGTGTATGGTTGAGAAAGTACTGTGCTTCAAATTCCACGAGAGGAGCCAATGATGATTTGAGTTCAAAGAAGCTGAATGGTGAAGACGAAGTGAGGAAGAAGTTGAAGATGGTGAAGATAGTGACAGTGATGGATATAATGGTGACAGATGAAAAATCTAACCTGCAGTAGTAACAAACCGTAACAGAAGAAAATAGATGAAAATTAGGTAAATCACTAGTGAAAAGTTTCTATCCTTATTGTATGCTGGTTACAGATATGAAATCAATTTTTTACAGCCTTTTTCATTAGGGATATTATTTTAAATTCAACATCATTGTCCCTGGGTAATATGAGATATTGTCCACAACTTGAAAATGCTGGGGAATCATTTTAACAGACAATGTTCTGAGAAAGCAGTATTAGATGAGGAAATCTGAGGAGCTAGCAAAAGCAATTTCTCTCCAAAGTATTTACCAATCTGTTATGTAAATAGAACATTTGTCAGATTATTAAAAAAAAAAAAGCAACCAACAAACAAAGCACTTTTCAAGTGGTACTGCTATGAGACTGAATGATAAATTCCCCAAGCTCAGCAAAGACAAGGAGGAGGATCTGTACTGAATAAAGGTTCAAAGTCTGGCCTATTGTTTTTATTTCAGTGTTGACATTCAGCAAAACCCAAGGAAATAACCCAAATATTGCTTTGGCAACACTCCAAGTGAGACACAAAAAAGCAGGCCAGCCTGGCTCTCCACACTCAATCCCAAAATTAACAGAGCTGCCCTCGTACATCACCAGATCTGAAAATTTGTAGATCTGGAGAATCTTAGGAGATGTTCACAAATCAGGCTGATCCAGAGCAGCTTGAGAAGGACATCACCTCCAAGGCTTTGCTCCTCACTGGTACCTAGACAAAAGAGTTCCAGCTCTTGTGTCTTCCCTTACTGTAATGACCCTGTGGTCTACAAGCAGTAAATTTAGAAGGTTAGAGCTGAAAGAAGTGAACTTCTGCCCCCAGAAATCAATAGCAAGGCACATCCCAAAGCTGTGCTATCAAAAAGTTGAAAAAACAGTGGCCAACTTGGGACTCAACACATATCTCTGCTTGGGAAAGACTTGTGAGGAAGCAGCCTGCAGCGGAGAGCACTGTGCTGAAAAAAACAAGAGACAGAGATACCACCAACAAGGTCAAGAAAAGGCAGGCATGAGCCAACAAAGTCTTTCCACCGAGTTCAGTGTGGTTTGGGTCACATCCCTTGCAAATACATTCAATCTCAAAGGCAGCAGTGGAAAACTTGGTTCTTCAATATAGCCTCTTTTTTGTTGTCGTTGTTTTAAATTTTCCCAAGCTAAAGGTTTCCAGGTATACAGTGCTTTTCTTGTTGCTGTGTGGAGGAGACCAATGGACTTTTGCTGTGAAATACACTTGTGTTATAACTGGTTCCCCAGAACATTTATTTCTTCAGCTATATATTGCCTTATTTATCCATTCTTATCAGCTTTTCATTTGTTTTTTCTAAACATTGGTGCTGACTATACAGAAGCCAAGAAAATTCAAGGCAGTTTCCAAAGCTGATCATTTTTTGTTTCTTTTTGTAATGAAGACTCCAAACCAGCACTGATGATTTAAAAATGTATGTCTACAGTTTATAAGCAAATCGACTTCCCTGCCATTCTGTGATGGAGCCTTAGAAATCACACAAAGCCTGACACTATTTTTCAAATACCTAATAAATCTGGTTCAATGATTTTCTGACAATTCTCCACCAAAATTATTCAGGCAGACTGAGTCCCTCTTAAAAAAGAAAAAAAAAAAAAAAAAGAAGTAAAAAACCAATGCTGTACGGATTCAATTTTGAGTCAATAAATTGTTGATTAATCTGGCTCATGGTGTGTATAAACTCAGGCTTAGCTGTAATGGTAATCATCTCCAGAGTGCCATACAGCTGCATGCTTTCATTTCACACCAAGGGAGCAAGGATTAAATCCCTAATGGAGAAGACATACAAACAGTTTTAGTCCCTGCAACAAGCATGGTCCCCATGGCAGCATATCTGTGTATACAGCATGCGAATGTGTGGAGATGAAGGAGGTACTGGTTAAAAAAAATAATAATAATCTTCACAAGGTGAATGATGCTGCACATAGGGCAACAGAAATTGGGAAGGGAGAAACTTAAGAGGAGCAGGGAAGTAAGCTTAGCAGGTTGCATTGCTGTTGGTTAAGCACCTACACCAGCCACACTCAGGTGGCATAGCATAAAATATCTCTCCTTCTCTGAGTGACAACATATGTACAGTGACAGTCTGAGACAGTGAGACATTATCTGCAGGCTGCTGATACCCACAAACTCCAAACAACTATGCCTGTTCATTAGTTCGCTGCCCTGACTATTAGGTGGTTCTATAAAACGTGGTCTTACCCAGACCCTTATTTTCCACCATATAACCTTCCCAAAGCTGTCCCCAAATCTCTACTATAGAAGTGTTCTAAAAAATCTCTAATATAACAATGTATTTGTAAAGCTTTCTTTTTTCTTAGAGAATTTTAATCCCATTTATTGGTAACTAGCTTTTAAAATGACATTTTTCCTTGCTGCATTTAGCTTAGTCCAAGGGGGGGAGAATAAAGAAAGATGCCAGATGTCACAGGGCCAATAAGCAGGTGGGCCGAAGCTTCTGTACCAATTCAAACTGGCACTGCATCAAACCTGGTGGGTATAACCTTTAATTCAGTGCTTCCCTGGCACCAGATCTAGTGCCATCTGCTTAGCTTTGCTAAGCTGTGCTTGTTTCTGTGCAGGGACGATGCCAACAATGCAAACTGTCTCCTACATGTGCAGGGAATCATCGGTGCAACTAGATTTTCAAGACCCATATGGTGGCATCTGCAAATGTACACTGTCAGCATTGCTACTCATACCACCCTTCGTGTTTAAGAATGGAAGGCGAGAGCCCTGCTTTGCAATTCACATCAAGATGAAGGGATATTCTTTTCCTCTGTGCTCTTGTTCTTAAGGGCAACTCTGGGACATGCAGCTTTTAGAGAGGAAGCAGTTTAGAAATCAGGAATGGGAACTAAGGGAAATAAGTAACATTTGGGAAAAAAATAATTTTGTGAAAACCCCCTTAACTCATTGCCTGAAAGCTTCCACAGTGAAGTTAAAGCCAAAAAATCACTGAATCATAGGATCAGCTAGGTTGGACAAGACTGTATCTTGGCTATGAAATGGATTTAGTTCCCACCAGTAACCCCAAGACATAGACACTTCCATGTGTCAGGAATGGATACCACCCTATTGCCTCTTCTTCATGAGGCAGTACCTCACCACAAAGACGTCAGTTCAGAGACAGGATAGGTAGAGCCTGGTTCCAGCACAGCTATTTTGGTGCTTATTTTGGACATTAAGGAGAATGGCTACTGATGCAGAATAGGGGGGAAATGTTAAATTTATTTGCAATGATGAATAAACCCACAGCTATTGAAATTCATGTCACGCCCTTCAACTCAAGTTTCTCTTAGAGAGCAGCAATACCTTCCAATTGCATGGATAGGGGAGCACATGGAGCCATGGCCAGCTCCTCTTTTCCTCTCCCCTGCCTGTAGACAAACATCCCAAGAGTGCAGGCTTTGCAAGTGCTTTGTTGAGCTGGCAGGTGTGTGTGGCATTTGGAAGGGAAGGACAGAGAAACACCATCCTTGCTCATACCTCCAAGCATCAGCTTGGCATTTTCCACTCCTTCATAATTTGGCCACTCAGACACTGCCGCTAGATCTAATATGTTACAACCTATCACCAATGTCAGTAAGCAAGATCCTGACACATTGCTCTGCCAACCATCATCAAAACACCTCTGTGTGGTCAGGAAAAGTACATGTTGACCGCAAAGAGTGGTTTCCCTTACTGCAAAATGATTAATCACTCTCACAGAAGGCCAGAAAAATTTTCACTGAAGAGCTCGAACAAAGACGCTTTCTTTGGATTGCAGACGCTGCTGTGGAAAGGTTAAATATAAATAAAAGGGTTTTTTTAAGTGGAATAATTTTCCACATTTGATTTCACAGAAATTTTCTGTTGATCCAACAGTCTTCAAAAAAATCACATTTATATAAAACATAACTCTATCTGACAGTGTGGCTTTAATGCAAGTCCTTCTTCCCTTGCTCCATGTTTCTCTGATCCCCAATTAGTTCTGCAACATTTTTAAACAAGGAAAAGGTTAGCCCAGCAGTTTGGGAATTATGAAGCCTGCTGCCATTTTCCTTTGAAACCTCAAGCAATGCTCTATTCCTACAATAACATGGGCTTCCCCTTCCTTCTCCCTCAGTGTCATTGCCCTCCCAGTGTATGAGCAGTGTACATCTCTCTGGGTCAAAGACGAGGTAGAAATGATTCTTAATTCACAGGAAAGTTATGAAACTTCACTAATTCATGGCTTAATTTCAAGATGTTTGGATAGAACATGTAGCAAACTATGCCAATATCACTTAAAAAAAAAAAAATTAAATAATTCTACCAGCTAGGTTGCCTTGCCTTTATTTAGTGTAAGATAACTGATCAGCACCTAACACAGCTGCAAATCGTGTCGCTGGTAATGAATGAGAACTTTTTTATTGCTGCTATGAACTTGCAGATAGCTTTAGACTGCGACCTTTAAATCACACTAGTCCAAAACTGCCTTTTCTTTATTATTTTTACACTCCATATGTTCCTTTCCTTGACATTCTATCTTCCCAAAATTATAATTAAAGATTATAACTAATAGAAATTAAAACTTCCTTTATGGAAAGGCCAGTCTCTTTTGGGAGAAAGATATAAGTAGAAAGAAGATTTATTTATTCTTTTGATACATTAACAGAGAATTCATGCCACAGTAATCTAGCTCTGAGTGTTAGACTACATTTTTTTCCCCTGAAAGAGTTCATAATGAGTGGTATACAATCTGCATGGAATTTCTGAAGGTTTCTGCCTCCTCTGCACTTCCACAAATAGGCAAACCAGAAAAAAATTCACACTTGTTGCAAGTTTGATACAGATGCTGCTGGTGCATTGCAGAAATGGTTAATTGCCCAAATCCACTACTTGCACTGTTTAGCAGCATTTTTGTTTTTCAAAAGAAAGATTACTTGCAAATACTCCCTCTTGTGATCAAAGCTAGAAAACCAATGGAATCATTTCCCACTGGTTCAAATGTTTCTGACTGACATTGCTCAAGTGTTATAAATAGCCTGCATACAGGATTTTTAAGCCCTTCCATTATTTGGTCTTGTAAAGATGATGGTTGCCTTTCAGAGGCACTGAAAAGAGATCTCATTCATCTCTTGATGAGACACTGCATATGCTGAACTTCATATTTCATTTCATTACTCACCTGAAGACAACATATTTAAAACGACATTCAAAAGGACATATTCCTTTCTCCATTCCCAGTTGATAAGTCAATATGCAAAAATTGCAGAGATTGGTGAGTCTTCAAGGAAGTAAAGAGCATTTCAAACAACAACAGCAAAGTTCCTTGTTTTCATCTCAGTTTCTTCACTAAGTTAAAAAAATATAATATTTTAGGACATAAATTCTTTCAACCTTGAATTTCACCCATTGACCAAGGGTATCTGCTGGACATTATGAGGTTAACAATATAGAACCTGCCTTAGACTTTCCAGAAGACTGAATAAAATGTATATAGTATATAAAAAATGAAAACAAAGTACATAATCCATGTTATAAAGGGTGGTTTAGCTGCCTTTTTCTGCCTAGCCTAAAGGAGATGTTGGCCTTAGAAAATGCATTTGAGCCCCAAGAAGTGAGACCTGAGTCCTCACTCAGAAAATTCAAGTTTGTGAAAATCCAGACATATCTCTTAGCTGATATTTATTTTTCACAAAAATGTTAATTAGGCTCTTAAGTCTTCTTTGTGCAGAGATAAGTCTTACATTTTAATGTCCTGATATTTCACTGAGAATTTACTATTGCAATGTTACTCAATGCTTACCACAATGCCCACTAGAAGCGTTCCACCATTGATTTTGTCCTATCAGCCACTGTGGAAGAGGAAGAACACTTCACAGATGAAGTATTAGGAAAGGTGAAGCACGAAGTTTGAAGAAGAGAAAATGTTGATTAGAGAAAAAATGAAAGAAATTAGAAATTAAGAACTTTGACTCACTTATGCAATTTTACAGAGATTTGGTTGCACTATTCAGCTGGCCAAGGTAAATTAAGAGGAACTATGACTGCTTATGCATTTCTATGTGGGGACCAAAAAACATGAATGCACCTGGATTTGCTTCTGTTTCTAATAATTACCACATGAAATGTACATTCACTGTTGCACAGTCAGCAGAGACCCTCTACCCTGAGCTATGACAGACCATGTCTCTGGAGGATCCCAGCCCTATATGTCACTCTTAAGACCTAGATTCTGCAAAAGTTTCTGTTCATGCTTCTGTGAGCTCTAGCACAAACTACTGCTGACCCTTCACACTGATCATTCATTGTTATCTACTGGACATCTCAAAAGTTTGTTTTTTTTCCCCAAGACATATTTATTTATTGCTTTGGTTTAAGTATGTCTTTCACACTCTTCATGCACTCAGGTCTATTTTACTTCAGGCATCAACAAACAGGGGCGTTTTTCTAGGGAAGTTTTTTGCACCTCTGAAACTGTTTCTGAACTTTCTTCTGGATGCGCTTACACATACTGCTGCAGCACTCAAATCAATAAAAGCTTTTGTACAGTTTTATTCATACATATCTACACCACTTGAATACCAATCTATATCTAAACCTATAAAGAAACACTCATGGCTTGACCAGTTTGCTTCCAGGGTCCTCAAGGCTCTGTAATAGTGTCACATACTTCAGAGTAAGAAATGATCAACAGAACATGCCCCCAGTATTTTGGTTCATCTCACTTGATTATGCCAAGACATTCATATAAGATTATTTATTTCTTTTCTGTCAGCAACAGCTTAACCTTGGATTGTCTTAGCTTTCAAACATAAAAAACCCCCAACCACATATAATCCAAGTAGAATAGAGCAGACAAGGAGAGACCCCTTGGCCGAAGCTGTGCTAGAGCACCAGACTGGCATTTCACAGTAAACAATGGCTGCGGTAAAACCCTTTAGTGTTTTTCACACTGCTGAATGCCGTTCGAGTGCATTTTCTTCAGGGGCATTATAAAACACATACAAGAAGCAGTGTCTGGGTTTTGTGAGTTTGGAGGACAGCAAGGCTGGATCTCTGTAAGCAGGGCTGACCTTACTAAAGCACTTACTCTGGCATACCAGGGGCTGAATAATCTGAGAGACAGGCATACAGCACATATAAATAAATGAATACATATTCCTCCACACAGAGGAATATGAAAATTCCCATGCAGGATATGCCTTTTGCAACACATTAACCCTTTCTACATAGAATTTATGGACAAAGAAGTTGTGTTGATAGCTCCAGTCATCTGTGCTAGCTCTGCCATAACTTCATCCATGTGGAGTGAACTATGTCTTCAGCAATGTCTGGAATGTTCCCACATCTGTTTAATTTATTTCAGAAATGCCAGCAGTGTCACAAAATTGTTCATCTATACAGCCTTGTACAGGGTCTCAAGTTCTAATAAATATTACTACTTAATAATCAGTGACATTCATTTTTGTATGTTTAAACTGATTAAACACAATGAGAAACAACAGAGACAAGAAAAGTATAATCCCCATTGCTGTTGCATTCCCACTTAAACAGATGTTTCCTTTCCTTGTTTTATAGACTGGAAGAGGTAAATTAGTTGCAGAGTTTGACAACACATTTTTTACAGCAGCTTACAAACTACTTAAAATCACTAAGCAGGAGTATTAGCATCGCATTTGCTCTAGGGCTACTATGGTGGTGAAATAGGCTTACAGGCATTTCCCTAAAGCCCATGAATGATTCAAAGCCACTTAATATGCAAAATCATATATATATATGCCCTCTCTCAGATATTACATGCTATGCCTATCTGTGAGAAGAAATACCCACCATCATCTAAAGTATAGTCTTTATTTTTATTGAGTAGTATTCCAGCTCAGATTGGGATCAAGTTGCCAACCACTCTAGAAACATATAAACTCTGTTCTCAGAGTATTTATACTAGGATTGTAAATCAAAAAGGCAAAAGGAAGATAGAGCCAATAAACAAGAGTACTAGAAAACCAGGAGAGGCTGTAGTGTCTTAGCATGAGATGCTTAGCCACTGCCAGTTTTTAGACAACCAGGTATATGCAGACCTTAAGAGAGTGTGATTGCATTTTTATATCTTTCCTAGATGGCAAAACTAGTCCCTGTTTATTAAAATCATAACCATGCCTCACACTGGCATGCTTTCTGTCCTCTCCTCAAAAGAATAATGGCTACCAACCCACCCTAGGAACCAAAATATTAGCAGAAAAATATTTGGTGTGAAGAATGCACCTCACAAAGTGAAATTTTTGAAGTATAGGTGCATTGCCAAACTATTATAGGCAAACATTGAAAAGCACAGAGTGAATATACACGGTAGATTCCCATTCTCCCAAAATGCACATCTTTCTAGGAAGAATTCGCAAAGCCTCCTATTTAGTTCCTGGCCTCACATGCAGCACATGTTGGGCTAGGTTGTATAGCAGACTTTGAAGATGGAAACACATGAGCAAATATACAAAGGTCAGTCAATTAGTAGGAGTTTCCATGGAGGCAAACAACCAATTTCTGGTAAGCATGAATAAGGAAAGATTTGGACTGAGGAAAAAGTGAAATACAGTTCTTTTGAAGATGGTTGCAGTATTCTGGGAAATAAACACTCTCCCCGTTTCCTGCAAACTCAGGTCTTCATGACCTTTGGTGGAGCTAGTGAAAGGAAAATCTATCCTGCTGCAACTTCAAAAGCCCTGCTGCATGGTAGTGATACCCACATGGTGGCAAGGACTAGCTGGTTTATTACCCTGAACACCCATAAGATGCAAAAATGCTCTTAGCTCAAAAGATGGAATCAAGGATTAGTAACACCTAGGCTGCACATATCCTGAACTATATGAGAGAAACCATAGCTGTGGAGACAAACCAGACCAGAGAGTTCCCTATTACGGAAGTGGAATCAATGTCTTCTTTTTCTCTCAGATCAAAAGTTTCCCACACTGAACAATGAATACTCTTTTTTAATACTTTTGTCTTTCCCAACTTTGGAACTCCAGGATAGCCCTAAATAACATACAGAAAAGGGAAAGTCTCTGCATTGCATGTAAGAAGTTGAATGCAAGGAGGAGACACTGTGGAAGCATAGAAGAATAATTAAGGCCTATTAAGGGATGGCATCAAGACTTACCATTCTGTCCTACCTACCTGAAGGTCTGCATTATCCTATTACAATATGCTTTTGAGAAAGATGCAGGAGACAAAATATCTGTTCCTCGCAGCAGAAGCTTCATGTCCATGACAATGCAACTGCATGAATGAGCAGATGAAAAGTTTGGGACACGAGATACATCAGCAGAAAGTCAACACCACTTAGGAAGTCTTGGAACAGAAATTCAGGAGAGCCATGCAGCAGAAGAATACCATCTTAAAAGGGAGAATTGATGAAAAGCATTGTTGAAGTTACATCAGGAACACAAGGACAGGAAAGTCCTGGCCCAGCTAGTGCAAACCAGTACATTGGTAAATCTGCCTTAATCTATACCAACTCTGGATTTGAATTTTATATCACGTCTCAAAGAAAAGCAAAGAATAAATAGCATTTCATTGGTTTGAATAAAAATATAATACTCAGGAGATGAAAATGGAAATCTGACTGAAACAAACCGGTCCCACAGGAGATTAAATATAGATCACATACCTGCAATTTAAATTTCAAACCCTGAAATGGCTCTAGCACTGCCAGCACAAGGCCTGAGAAATCTGCAGTGCCCTACATGAACCTCTCCTACAGCTGTACAGATTTCTATCCAAAGAGAAGCAAAAGTGAGAGGAAAAGAAAGTGAAATACACTGTGGATATAGTTCCAAGACAAGGCCAAACAATCACCTGCAAATGATTTAGAAAAAAAAGAACCCAAACACAACAATGATAATGACAAAACAGGAAAAGAAATAGAAAAGCAGTTAAGTGGTGCACTCTGAAATGTCTCCGCTGAATTATGATAAGTATGTATTAGCTGCAGTGTGTTTATCTATGTTCACAAGAGAGGATTAGCTGCAAACATTCTTCTGAGATAAACCAGAAATATCTGGTGCTGGCACCGTTAAATTTTTGTGATATGCAGGTGTTTGGAGTATATGAACAGCTTCCTCAGTGGTTTTGATCCAGGTATTTCCATTGAGAGAATTTTTATGCACTAAATGCTATGAGGTACATAGAATAATGGAAATGCTCCATGCATCTAGCAAAAATAGCTTTATTCACATTGAAGCTTAAAATAGTTTTGTGGGTTAAGGCCAATGAATGTAAACACTCACACTGTCAGAAAATCTTGGGCAAGTGAATTTTACTCACTTTTAGCTGGCAGGCACCCCCACAGGCAATGGCTCTTGCAGATGGACAAGAGCGTAGCTACCCCATTTCTAATAGCAGGGAAGGCAGGGTATGAGCAGGGATTTAGGGTCCCTGGAGATGCAGCTCTGGGTAGAAGAGTAGGTGAAAACAGTCCTCCACAGTGTCTGGTATCTTTGCAATGCACTCATGCTGTACCAGAGCTCTTCATACCAATCCACAACCATTTCTGCACTGCTCTAAATGGCCTCATGCCAAGTTGAGACCTGCTGTTTGTCACCTCTCACCTCTACTTGTTCTCAAAGCTCTTCAGATCAGCTATCCCCCAAGAGCCCAACTTCCCTAACCCTCTTAATGAGACAGGGCATTAAGATTTCTCCAGTGACTTTGAAAGACATACACTTTTTTCTGTTTGGAGTCTTTTCTGATGTCCACTGCACCCTTACTGCCCTAAATGTCATGGCTGTAATTTAGTGGTGATTTAGGTGTTTATTTCAGAAGTGGTGCTCTATATGATATCTAAACTGTAGGCATAATTTTGGTAACTAAATTCAGCAGAGTTGG
Organism: Psilopsiagon aymara; assembly: GCA_024733675.1. NCBI lineage: Eukaryota > Metazoa > Chordata > Aves > Psittaciformes > Psittacidae > Psilopsiagon > Psilopsiagon aymara. The sequence continues at coordinate 25,995 of JANRGW010012963.1, forward strand.
ATGCCAACTTAGACACCTGAAGGGGAGACTAAGTTACACAAAACCCCTGAAATTTTACAACTGCACATTTTTAACCTCTCCGGTTTTCATCGTAAAGTAACATTTTCCAGTTAAATGATCTTCCCAAGTAAGTAATTTCCTACATCAGCAAACCTAATTTTCCTATCATTTACCAGCATTCCATTTTGTCAAATTACTTACTATTGTAAATTGTGCCTCTCCTGCAGTTCCTGCTGCCCTGTAACCTCTTGGTCTATGCCTAAAATGTGGGGGCAGATCTGCACCTTCAGACTGATTCATGTGCAAGGCCACTACCTAGTTTTACTGAGAGATCACTGCATGGTTTTAATCTTGATCTTGTCTGCTGAAAGCCACATTCTCAGCCCCTATGCAAAGTGACCTATTTCATGAAATTTCCAGTGTTTCAGATGTAGGGTTTTTTTAAAATCCTCACGTCAGTGTTTCATTTTCTGAAACTTATTGTTTTCTACGGTGCAATGACACACCAACTATTTAAGTATATGCACCCTCCCTCCACCGCAATTGCCTTTCAGCACAGATGACTCACACTGGAATCCTGTATTATCCATAAGATCTCAAAGGTATTTCATGCCAAGCAGCCATGCAAATGCATTTCATTTTTGTTTTCTTCAGCCCTCACAGTTAATTCCTCTTTGCAGTTGTGTAACTTCCAGCTGAAGCCATAAAGGATATTTTGGCACTAACCTTGAGATGAAGGGAAAGAAGTACATTTTAAACCATTGAAGATTACAAATTATTGATAGGTTCCAGTGAACTATGGATCTACTCCTGTATCCCTTGAGTTAACATGATTTTTATTTCTGGCTACAGCTGGAAGTCTGTGTGTCCTTCACTCACTGTAAAGCTAGAAGCACTAAATTTTCAGAATAATAATTTCCATTGAGTAATACACCTAAAGTGAACAAAGATTTACTTACACTAACTACAGAGCAAGAATGCCCATATATTATCACCTCAAGGTAGAGGTCTAACACACTTAATTTGTTCATTATTAAAAGAGCAGATTTGCCAGTGCTGCCAGAAACTGTAAAGAACTATGGTCACACCACACAGAAGACTTATATCTTCCTGACTTTTATGCTGAATTCCACAAAAAACAACAAAAAAATACAAGTGCAACACACAGAAATACAGCATTGGAATACTCTGTTATGCATCTTAAAATGACAGGCCAGAATAAAATTACTGCAAAAATCAGATAGTTAAGCAAAACTAAAATAGCAGCCCAGACTTCTCTGTAGTCTTAATTCTGCAAACAATTTCAGCATGTCCTTTAGTCCTTCCATGCTAAGCACAGCACTTGAACAAACATTTAACTGTAGGCCACTGCCAAGTGTTTCAGTGAACAGGAATGGATATTGGGCTTGAGATCCAAACTAACAGAACAACAAAACCAACAGATACTCACTCTGCACAAGATCTTGAGACTATCAAGCCAAACAATTCTCTCCTCTTCATGTAGTCTGTGCTAAAAAGTCCTCTGTAAGTCTGTACAAGATCTTACCAACCCGTTGGGTCTTACCAACTGATCTGGGTTAGAATAATGTCATATAAAATGATATATAAATATTCAAAATGTTCTAAAAAACTTTAAAATAAACATGTTGGGTTTTTTTGGTGTTTTCATTTGGGGTTTTTTTTCACTCTTACACTTCTATGAGAACTCTCTAGTCCCAGGAAATGTCAAGACTTTATTCTGTAATTATCTGACAACTTTTCATTCCCAGTTTTGCTCTCATGTACAGCCTGGTCTGCTCCTATTAGCCTTTAAACAGTTTTGTCATATTCCCAAACAGACCCTTCACTTCCTGTTTTTTCATTCTCCTGATAGACATTAACATGCTTCCTCCCAGTCTTTTCTACCCATGAGGTAAACACAGCAAGATCTTCTAGTCTCCTAAAAAAACAATCCATCCTTTCTGTCAACAGTCATTACTTCCATTTGAATTCACTTTTCCTTAAATAGGTGATCAGAACTGCAAAAACCTCCCTATATGCTCATATTAATATCTTTAGGCTGAGACATGAGGGACCAGATGATATATCTGAGGACTTCGCTTGCCACTTTCTCAGAAGCAGATGCATCTTGGATGGCCCAGATGCATCCTGAAAATGAGGGTAACTTGGTTCCTCTCCTCTTCTGCCATTTCCTCCCATTGAACACATTAGAGTTCTTTCTGGTTGACCTTGCACATTTTGCTATTGAATTACAATTCTTTTCTACTGTTTCAGCCCTTTAAGTAACACAGATCTTCCTGCATTGTGTTTCGATCCTCTCCATATTGACAAAACTTCCGATTTTGTCTCATTACCACACTGCCACTTTTTATGTCTTTGCCATTATTGGGGCTATTAAGGAAAGGTATGGGCAGAGGAACTGGTTACCAGAGGGAAAGGAACACATTTACTGTGCAGCAGCTGCCCACATGCACCCTCCTACCTTTAGCGAAAGAGGAGCTGTCTCGTATTTATCACAGGTTCTGAAGGGCGATTGTGTTCAGAGGCATAGTTACTGCGCTTAAGCTGTAAACTCACACTCTAGCCCATGACAGTCATGACAATTGATTAGGTGTCCTTATTATGTCCTTAATGATCCCTCAAGACTTCAGAGTACCTCCTTCCAGCCTGATGATCCCCTTTAAGAACAAGCCATTGCATGATTATCTTGCCCTCAGTCAGCTCTTTACCTATTTTGTAAGTTCCCTGCTAATCCTCATCCTCTCTAGTGTAATTAGTAAATTCCAGTGGAGTACTACATTAGATGCCTTACTGAAGTCCAAGCAGGTTTGACCTACCTTACTTCCTAGTTAAGTAACACAGTTAATTTACTGAATAATGATACCAAGTTTGTTCTGGTAAATACAAGTTGCATTTTAGCTCCCTCTGTATCTTTCTTTATGCTTTCCTTCCAAATTTATTCCAAACTATATGCACTGTTGAGGTAAAGCTCACTAACCTGTACTCACCTGGATCACTTTTTCTTCTTTCTAATTAGAGGTTTATATTTCCTGTTCTCCACTCATAATCTCCACTTTTAAAAATAATATTTAAAAATAATAGCTAACAAACTCCAATTATTTTATATGGCATTGATGATTATGTGAACATTTTTTCCTATGCCTGATGATATTAAACTTTTTGGGTTTTGATTCTCTCCCAAAATGTGGGGATTTCAGATTCTCTTCTCTTCCCTTGCATAATTTGATTAGTTTATCAAGACAAATAAGTTTTCAACATCTTCAATCTTGGCAAAAAGTGGGAAAAAATAATTCAGTTTGCTTTTGAGCCATAACAAAATCTTCACCCATCCACCCCTGCAAAGAAGTATGACTTTATTCACTGTTCCTTTGTTAGCTTTACTGCTTTTTAATAGACCTTCTGCTATTACACAGAATCATAGAACACCAGGTTGGAAGGGACCTTGAGGATCATCTGGTCCAAATTTCTTGGCAAAAGAGCAGCCTAGACAAGATGGCCCAGCACCCTGTCCAACTGAAACTTAAAAATGTCCAATATTCAGAAATCCAAAATAATTTATGTTAATATACAATAATCTTTCCTTGGGGAGGTTATTCCAATGGCTGATTGTACTCATTGTGAAAAATTTTCCTTTGTGTCCAATTGGAATCTCCCTCATCTTTTCCATGTGACTCCTCGTAAAAAGAGTATCTGTGTTCTTTGTAGCTACCCTTTAATACTGGATCACAGTGACAAGGCCTCCCCTGAGCCTCCTTTCCTCTAGGCTGAACAAACCCAGTTCTTTCAGCCTTTCCTCATATGCAGGCTTCTCAGTTCTTTGATCACTTTTGTGGCCCTCCTCTGGATCCTCTGCAGCTCGTCCCCATCTTTTTTGCATAGTGGTGAACAGCACTGAACACAGTGTTCCACCTGTGGTCTGGCTAGTGCTGAGTAGAGCGGAATGATGACTTTAACTCTGCTGCTGATGCCCTTGTTGATGTAACTCAGTATTCTGTTGGTTTTCTCTGCTACAGCAGCACACTGCTCACACATACTGAGCTTGTTCTCCACTTGGACCCCCAGGTCCCTTTCCAAAGAGCTGCTCCACAGCCAGGTAGATCCCAGCTTGTGCTACACTCTTGGATTATGTTTTCCAAGGTGCAAGTTTTGTTGAACTTCATAAGGTTTTATTAGCCACTCTTCCAGCTTATTCAAGTATTCCTGCAGGACGGCTCTCCTTTCCAAAGTTTCCCCTCGCCCACTCAGTTTGGCATCATCAGGAAATTTTAGCAGGATCCACTTATTTCATATGTGTTCATTTTCTCTACACTGCCTAATTCAGTTTGATTTAAGGTAGTTCTCCTGCTTTCGCTACAGTTTTTCACCTTTCAAGATGCCTGCTTTCTTGATCAATACCCTTTTAAATTCCCTGTGGGTTGGCTGTTCATTCATTATGTCCTTTCAGAGTTTTTTTTTACTTCCAGTGTATTTGGACCTGATATCCTTGCTACACTTCTTCAATTTTTTAGAGAAATTTTGCAGGTTTGACTTTAAAATATTCCAGAGCTCATCCATATGCAAGACACTGAACTTTTCAATCCAACTGACTTCACTAACCAGGTTCCTTAATGTTTTAAACAGTAAAGAAACCTTACTTACAGAACTGGTTTGATTTAGCTTCCATTTAATTTAAAAAGAAAACACTGCTGATCAGGATAGAATATCATTCTCTGAGACCATCCTTCTGTCACATTCTCATTTCTCACACCAATTCACAACACCTTGTTGGTCCAGTGATTATGGGGCAATCAGGCAGCTACTACATCCAGAAAGAACAGAATCAGGCAAACTGCTCCTTCAGCTGAGGCTGAAGCCTCCTTTAATGGCACAGTGCTATGGTTCCTGGCAACACTTTCTCTATTCAATAAGCTGTTTGTCCATTCTGAATCTAAGTGTGCTGATTACCACCTTTACTATTACTGCCATGTGGAAAATAAGGTGTTTATTAGCCTTCTCAAAAACATATTGATTCCAAATGTGTTATTTCATGCTCTCTATTTTTTCCTAACAGTTTAACACATTGTTAGCATTCAAAGCCTTGCACTACCTTTACTTTAATTTTTTAATTTTCCTTGAGCACTTTTCCAACCACTCCTATGGATTGTGACATTCCAAGTCCAGGTTCTTTTTGACCAAGTTTCCTTTATCTCTGTTTTGTCTGCTTTCACAATCTGTGCCATAAAAATTTTTCTCAAGGTTCCTGCCCAGGTACCTGCATTTATGATCAAATACCTATTTCTCATAAAAAGAGCACATTTTCTTAGCCAAATAGACAATATTGTATTGCCCCTGAGCTACTTCATCTGCATAAATGATCCTTTTCTTCTTAGTGCCCATTCTTCTAAAATCTGTCGTTTCTTTATCTTTATTCACAAGACCTATATGCACACGAGAAGCACTTTTATTTTTTGATTTGTAGAAATGGCAGGAAGCTGTTGGGATTTTTTAAACTAGTTTGGGTTGATCCATCAGGAAAACAGTTTTCTCATGTATCCATTCATCAAAGCATTTCCTGAGTTACTTTTGGTTTTGAATAAATGACTTCAACACAATTTATTGTAGAATGTCTCCACATTTGATATTCAGTTCCCTAGTTTGAAAAACAAATTCCAGTGATCAGAAGCTGTTGCTCCAAAGCCAGAATTTGTTTTCCTCAGATATGTTAGTTATTTGCCATTGGTACTGCCAGTAAACTAAATACACTAGAACAGCAGCTGAACATAAACAAGAAACAAAGTTTTAGTTAAAAAAATTAAAAATATTGAATATATTTTTCAGAAGCATTTTCTCAGATCCATTTTTTTCTGTATTTACCTCTTTGATCTAGCCAGCATCAGAATGTACCAACACTCAGAAACACTAATTCCAAAGAAAAAAGTATTCAACAGCTAAAAACCCCACCATCTATTCTGTTCAAGAGGAATGGTGTTTTGAAGCAAGGGACTGGAGTTAGAAACTATATTCTGTTTATTTTCTCTAAATGAATTGGACACATTTATAATAAAATCATGCATTTTTTCCCTATTGAATTAAGTAAATTAATTATAAAGCAATTATCTGAGGTTTTATGTCATGCAGGAACTGTCATTTATATGCCAGTTGTATGCAAAGAGAGAAAAGGTTGACCCCTTAATTTATTGTAATGCATGCAACAATGAAATATGATTTAATTGGAACAAAAGGCAAGAGGATGAAAAGAAACTTCTTTTTTTTTCTTCATAAAAATCCAAAGCATTTGCATGCAAGGCCTTGAAGCATTTCCACATTATAAATCATATATTTATATGTAAATGGATTTATGGCTTCTGTGCAGAATATTTGGCAAATTGAATGCTAGATTCTGCTGTCTTTACTCCCATTGAGTTGTGAACTATTCCCTGAATATTCCTATAGATTTCTGCAGCTTTGCATAACTTAAGCTACCATATGTAAACTACATGGTAAGGTGAAGGGTTTTATAATGAAATGAGTGCATCCAGGAGCTACCTGCTTTGCAGCTGAAAAATAAAGTATTCCATACTTGCAAAGCTGATGCAGATGATAAAAGCCCGGGGAACAAAGCAAAAGGTTTGGACTGTTCTTCCAACCTCAGAAAGATTTTCTCTATTAAGAAAGATCACTTCCATGTTGTCATGAATCCATGATAGCTCAAAATCAGTGTGCGTAGCTTTGAGGAAGAAATCATAAAGGTCAAGAAAAGAAAAAACTTGGTGTATTTACAATAGATCAGGGATTGAAAAGGAATACCCTAACCACAGAGCAAAGTTGTGATCCCTCATATAAAATGGACACAACTGCAGGAGGGAAGAAGATCACTTAAGAGCAGCCAGCTGTGACTTTCTTTTGCTCAGGAATCCCAGACTGAAACCATGAAATCTTTTCTGAAGAAACCAGCTTGTACCTTCATAACTTCAAGGTCAGTTAATTGTTTCCTGGCAAAATTATTTTGTCAGTGAATTCCTGACCAGCTCCTAAAAATGAGTCTTATTTCATAACCACCAGTAATGATCATACTGCTGGAAGAACAAGGGGTTCAAATGACTGAATTCTGATTCTATATGATGACTCAAGTTAAAGGTGACTCACTAACTAGGGCTACAACTTCAGTATCAATATGCTTTACCATTCTGCTTAAAAAAGGCAGAGAAATACATTACTTAATCCTTTATTGTCAGAGAAAAAGAAGTCTTTGAGGAGATGACAGTAATGAGGGTTTGTAAATAACGCACCCAGTCACCATTTTGAGGGATTTACATTTTTTACCTACTTCCTACCACAAATAATTTATAAAAATCATTTTGCTGAATATTGATGGAAAATTTGCTCGCATTATTTCTTGCAAGATAATTCCTTTAGGCTGCTGTCTTTTGAGGGTTTTGCTTGGGGGGGGGGGGAAAGAAGGATTTTCCTTTTCTTAGAAAACCACGGGGCTCCACCTCTCCACCCAGACATATTGAGTTTCAAAAGAAAAGCTTTCCAAGTGAACACAAACCCTCTTCCCCAAGGCTTAAAAAAAGAAACGAACCAGTGTTTTTTCTTTGGAAATGCCACTGCACCACACTGCTACAGAAATGTAGTCACACACCTTATGCTGCCATTCTTTCGTTTGGGCTGGAACTGGTATTTCCACATTGGCTTCCACCATGCTGCAGTTAAGAAAATAGGTATATATTGTAGGACAGCATAGAAATATATGAGCAAGATTAATGTAGGAGTAAACGAAGCTTTACAGAGAATTATAGAGGGAGTTCCACCTTTTTTCTGGAGCCTGAGACACCTTAGGTAGATACTTCTTGCTGCCCCTACAGTGCATCCTGAGAATCCATGTGAGAACCAAGGCCATGGATCAAGGACAGAGATGGAGGTAGCAAAACACCACCTCCAACTGAACAATTTCTAATTTGTGTCGAAAGTTGAATTTTTCCACTGCAAAGAAGATGAAGCTCCAGGAAAACTCTTGTTTCACAATTTGGTGGTAGAGATACAAAAATCTGATATTGAATGATAGAGATGATACTGCAGCAATGACACAGGAAACAGGAAAAATATTAGTTTGGTGTCACATGAAACAACTAACAACAATACTTTAGATGCACCAAGTCTGATGCAAAGTTTTTTGGTCTCCATATGTAGATTTCAGAGCACAACTTTATAAAAATCTTTGTTCCAAAAGACTACAATACAAGGAGCATTCTTGGTTGGACCCGCATCAGAGTCCCATGATATAATTTTACAGCAGACTTTAAGACATCAGCAGTTCTGTTTGTCAAATATTCCAAGGGAAAGGTGGAAGCTCTTGATAACAACTGCAGATAATTAATAAAGTTTGATTTTAAACCTCCACTCTCTTTTTTGAAACATGTTTGTATTTTGCCTTGTTTGAAGAAAAAGCTTTTGCCTTATTAGACAGAACAGAGGGTGGGCTGCATCATGAAGTTCAGACTCAGTAAATCTGGACTCATGTTTTAGTACTGGGCTACCCGTGAGCTCAGAGACACAGCTGATTTCCTTCAATCTGGAGTCCCTCCTGGAGTGTTAGTAAATAACTAACTGCTCTACTTAGGCAGGTGCTGTTACAAGGCAGATTATAATTACGTCTACACAGTGGCTGGAACAAGAAAAACACAGTTCCTTGAAACCTCAAAATTAGGAATGACTTCATGTTCAACCAACTTGTTTTAAAATGTGTACTATAGTAAAACTAAAAAGTCCAATAAAATAAAATGTCACAGTCACCTAGTATAATTAAAGCAACCGAGCCAAATGATTTACTGGTTAACTGCATAATTCCCCCTGGATGGGAATACATCTGATCTGTAGCCAGCACTGCTACAAACACCACTCCCCTCTTTGGAGCTGAAAATAAATATCTCTGTTGCTTTTCGGGAGGTTACAACCTCCTGCAGGCCAGTAGGTCACTGCCCTCTTCAGAGTGACAGTAAACAGGAAAGGTGAAATACTGTCAATGAGAGTTTTTCTATTGATTTCAGCTAAGCCAGGACTTCATTCCATGTATTTCACCCACTCTTAAATTTTAGTAACACTTATCTATCCCAGGAAATTTTAATGGCAAAAAAAACCCAACCATTTGACATGCATGTAAATCTAGAAGCTTGGAATTTGGGTAAAGGGAGATGAGCTCTTGAAAATTGGTTCCACATTCACTGAGATATTCTCAGCCTTCACTTAGAATCTCCAACATGTTAGTGCTTGATTCTACCTCTCCCCAGCATCAAGTGCAACATCTCTTCAGAGCTCAGCGGGAGAATGTGGTAACAGGCACGCAAAAATGAATGAACTCTGCCGTTTTGAGCTCTCCCTCATAAATCACCTTTGTTTGCGTAAGGCCCAAGGCAAAGTCCACTGAAATCAGTATAAGCCTTTTTATTTTGGAAGGAGTCCATTATCTCTGCTTCTCCTGCTCCTTTTTCTTTTGGCTGAAATGTCACATTTCACTTAAGCGCTACAAGGGTGGCCAATGGAAGAGGTGAAGCCAGCAACAGGAGTGTCATGAGAATACATGAATGAGATACGTATATTCATAGAAAGATTCATTTCAGAGCAGAATAGCAGAGCGAAGATGCACCAGTTGCTCCTACACACTGATAATTTACACATTTTACACATTATTACTTTGCTGTTCTACAGCAAAAATGTAGTTACTATAGCAACTGGTTTGTCATATGATCAGAACGCTGTTTTTAATATCACTCAAAGATACATATTAACATGCATAATATACAGACTACTTATGAAAATATGTATACTAAATTTTTAAGCTTATAGGGGATAATATTTTCTGATCTCTTTTACCATCTGCATTTTTTTATTAGGCTGTGTAATTACAGACTGTCGAAGAGTGATGTAGTAAAATTGTCCTTACAGATCCCGGTGAGCTCATGCAGTTTTTTCCTTTGTGGTACAGGAGATCAGAGGTGCCTATGATGATCAGAGCTTCTGAGAGAGTGCCAGGGCACTGCCAAGGTCTGGCTGGATGCTACCATGAGCTTTGGCTCTGGAGTATCTTTATCAACTATCACCAGCACCTTATCCCTTTTTGTACCATGCTCCTAAGTTAGCTTATATGTTTGGATGACCTATGTCAAATGAATCAAGAAGATATCTTAAAGCACCAGTTTCTTTTCTTGGTCTAACATACAATGTTTCTGGAAAGACAGTCCAGCTGCAACAGACCCAAATAAGCCATTTCCCAGTATCATAGCACCCCTGAAGTCCCATGCAGAGGTAGCTGATATGACACCTTTGTCTTTGCTGCAAACCTATATTTATCAAATAATGGATTTTCACTCTATAGATCAAAGTGAGTGGAGGAGAAGGGAACGTTCAGGGAAAAGATAATTTTAGAACGGTGGTGAGGGGGGGTTGTACACTTTTTCTCCCTGTCTCATTGACTATATTATTCACAAATCTTTGGTGGTGTGGGGGTGGGAAGAACTCTTACTGCATGTGAAACTCACATTCTAGGGGCACAGTATGCATGCACACATTTGCTGCAACAGCCAGAGAACATACTCACAGCAGAGCTTCTCAGGTTGCACCAGCTTATAGCTTGTTCTGGAGGCCAAGCCAAAGCATTCCTGTTGCTCTACTGAGCCTTAAACTCAAGACTGTACTTCCTGGTTAGGGAGGGGAAGGCTCCCAATTCAAATTATTTCAAACTTCTTACTCCCTGTGGAGACTTCACATGCTGTCAAGCCCCTCCAGCTTCAGCTGATGGCAGACTTAGATGGTTTCTATTCCAATATAAAAGTTTAACCTTACAGCTCCCTTAACACACAACTTCATCTATACCATGGCCTACAGCTTTCAGCAAAGTTGCCCACATTGCAATTCTGCACTCTCAAAGGTAACCCTGAGGTGTAATTCAGGTTCTCTATTCCATAGGAATCTTATAGGGATCAATCTGCATGTCACTGACTTATGGAGAGCAGAGAGAGTGACAGATGCAGAGCTGAGAGAAGTCAGGAAAAAGGATTTGTGGTATCCCTCCTGCATGTCTGAGCCCAGGGGATCAGGTCAGTCCTCAACATCCTGCAGAAAAAAAAGTGCATCTATTTCCCAGAATTTTCACATCATCTTTGGAGCCTTCAGTACGTGGTTGATGCTGCAATCAGAGCTCATGTTGACCAGGTGACTGCTGCTGGTTGGATGCTGTGGGATACAATTAGTCTCAAATTGACCCAGACTTGAGTCCCAAAGGAAAGTATCTCTCTCTTCGTGTCATACTGCTGATGCAAGACCACCACAAAGCACACAGCTTCTAGGATGACACTAGTAGTACTCACATGAAAAGACAGAGTACTTTGGGTGCAAAGAGATTGAATTAAATTGTCCCCTCTCCCAAGCAAAAAAGGGTACAGAAGTCAGCATCACAAAAGGTCTGGGATCATGAGGAGCTTTGTGGTTAAAAATGCTTTATCCTATTTAGTGGCTAAATGGTTTGGACAACCGAAAAAGATCTTGCTGTAGATAGCGGCTCTGATACCTTGGCATGAGAAATTTTATGTAATTATTTGTGCAGGAGGACAGAATCATGATGAATGCCTTATATAAATCCCAGTAAATATATAAATCAAACCTGCTATCATATAAAGATCTGTTTCTGTTCCTATGCTATTATCATGGCATACAATAGGAAGCTTCATTATCTATTTACATCAACGCTCTCACAGGCCAGAATGCTTTTTAGCTTTCGGTTGCCATTATGTTGTATTATGTGTGGCAATGTCATAGCAACCCAAGATAATACAAGTACTGTAAGGCAACAATGTAATATTTGCTGGCTATTGTTTTTGATTAAGACAAGCAGTCCACAAATACCAAAGATTTAACACAATGAGTTGTAATTAACAAAACCAAAATTACTTATTGCAAGCAAGCATTTTTCTCCATAACATTCAAAAGGTTTAAAATAACTAAAGGGTACAATTACCACATTGCAAAAGTATAAGCAGTATCTGTAGCTGTGTAGTTCACAGGTTTTGTGTACATCACTATGCCATTATTCACATTTGATCTAACTGTACATGTGTATGACACATTTGGGCAACAAGAGTGTATTTATCACATTTTAACTGGGTCAAGTCTTGAGTTAATAGGCTGAAGGCTGAGGATCACATTCGGATGTGTCTATCTGGCATCCACCACAGCAGTACTATGTGTAATTGGAGTTGGTAAGAATCTAATCGATATTTGCATGCAGAGTAAAATAACATTTTCAGTCACCTGAGACAATGACCTCAGAATGCCTTCTCTGAAATATGCAGTGATTGCCATGCCATGACCTTGGTGCAATAATGTATTTAGGCAATCAAGCACAGGAAAAAAAAGACAGTGTGATCAGCCAAAGTACCAAACTTTCCTCCTGTGGGACTTAGCTTCTGCTCTGGAACCTCTCAGATACTCTGGGGATGATGGAACCTGCCACAGTTGAGCTTGTCAATATACTGGGTTGTTCACCACAGAGCACACACTGCTAGTGGTTTCGTTTTGTGCCTTGTATCTAAATATGATATCAACAGGGCAGTTTACACTAGCAGAATACATTCCATGGTAGGACATTTCACACTAATTTCACTACTTTCTTTTTGTCTCTTCTTTACAAGAGATACTTTCCTGTGCTGAACTAACTTAATTGCACTGTATGGGGACCAGATTACAACTGTTTTGCAATAAATAGGTGTTAGCACAGAAACTAGGTATCTAAAAAGATCTAAATACGGTTTTAAAAGCAGTAATAAAAGTGGTCTTCCCTGTCAATAAAAAGTTTTGTATTAAGCATTGTTGAGACTGACATATGTAACTACTGACCTAATGTTCAGATGTTTGAGAGAAGGCAAGAAGCATGCTTGGGCAAACAGGTAATGATTGAAACAGCTTCCTTGCACAAAATGCAGAAACATGCAAATCCCCTCCAGAATCTAACTTAGATGGATGCCAAAGCCTTTTTGCTGACCCCTGTGTGTAGTAGTGGATGACAATGAGAGAGAGGGAGAAAGAACATGCTTGGAGGCAGAGCAGGAGGCTTTGGTTAAAGCCAAAATGAGGATTACAGAGAGGCTCTGCAGAAAAGCCCATCTAGAGTGAGAGTGCTATCCGGGACAGGATTAAAGATACAAGTAGGAGAAGACAAACTAAACCCCCCAGATAATCTAGAGACATTTGATTCTCTCGTGCTTGTGGCACAGGCTATTGATATTTCCTTGTAAATACAAAACATACCTACAAATATGATTCTTTTTTTTCTTAACTGGTGTGATCTGCAGGACGTCCAAACTGCTGGAGGGCTGCTTGGGTTAAAAATGGAAATACATTGTATAAATATATTTGAGCCACGTGATTATTTCGCAACCATTTAAAAAGTGCTCATTTTTATAGTGCAGATGAAGCCAGAGTTAATTAACACTAGTCACTGGAGACAGCAATAACTCACTCACCTTTTTTTTTTCTGCTTGTGCTAAATGGATTGCAATTACTCCCCCAGTAATACTGTGATAACAAAGTTTAATACATAGAAGAAGTATTAACAGCATCAGTGATGCATCATGGGAGAGCAGTAACTAGAGGAAAAATAAAGTAATGGGGTTTTGTTCAGATCTGGAAAGAAAAGATTTTTCCTAATAAAGAAATGAATTTTCAACATTGTTTGCTAAACCCAGAAAGACTGCAGAGATTCAAACCAAGAAATCCAAATAAGCCTTAAATACTTCCATAATTACATACATCTGCATTATTTTATACAGATGTTTATGATTAGGAATGCATTATTAGAACAAGCAAAGATCTTTTCCACCTATAAGCAAGCAGGGCCACAGTTTCAGGAAATTGAGTAAAACCTATTTATTATCTCTGAAGGTTTGGGTTTTTTTTTTTTTTTTTAGGAGAGGGGGTTGTTTGGCTTTTTTGTCTGTTGGGTTAAGTTTGTTGGCTTTTTGTTTGTTTGTTTTAATTTTCATCTTTCATCTCAACACAGTTTGCTAGCAGAGTTCAAAAGGAGCCCAGCTCCATCCCATCAAGTCTTAATACCACTGTTAAAGAGTCAGACATAAAATACTGCTCAGAATACTCATGGGAATGGCGAAGTCATTCATAGCAGTACAGCATGGACACTATAAGTGACAGACTGTACAAAACCCCAGGTTTTCATTATTGTCCCTAGCAAACTGTGAATAATGCCACCACTGTTCTCCAGAACAAGATGGAAAAGTAAACTAGATTTTTAGTTCACTCACCTTGGAAAATGCAAATTTAATAGGTTATGAAAAGATAATAGAAGGTTGCTCTATTTACTTCAATGTGCAGTACAGATCTCTTAAAAATATCACTGTAGGTAAAAGATGAAGACAACAAGATACAAAATGCTTTAGATTTGTAACTATTTTGCAATAATATGGCATTTTGTTTTCCAAAGGACTGTGTTAGAGAGGCATGCTGTAAAAATCCAGATAGGCTGCCAGTAATTAGGCAGCTGGGTGGCCTAGAAATCTTCTCCATTACACTTTTGTTTCCTTGCCAGTTCTTCATGTTCTCTTCTGAAAGCATGTTTTGTTTTTGTTTACATAGCCCTTGTAGGCAGAATGAATAAACCTTTTTTCCCATGCTTGCCAGCCTTCACTGATATACTATCGGTTTCTCCATTTATGGGCTTTGGACAGGCATTTCAGAATATTTGGTTTGACCAGAAATCAATTTTTGTGTCACTAAAAGAAAACATCTTTATAGCACTCAAGATATTTTGAACTATCAGACAGGTGGAATTGAAGTTTACATCTCTTTTAGGAAAAGAGATCTAGATGGAAATCTTAGCTGAGTCAGGACCAGTTGGGCATCTGCTAAAAGGAAAT
>JANRGW010012965.1:0-29520 GCA_024733675.1 Psilopsiagon aymara
CCAGCACTGAGCACAGGGTTCGAGGTGCATCCTCACCAGTGCCCAGTGCAGGGGGATGATCACTGCCCTGGCCCTGCCGCCACACTATTGCTGGTACAGGCCAGGATGTCTTTGGCCTCCTTGGCTGCCTGGGCACAAGCTGCTCATGTTCAGCTCCATCAGTCAGCACCTACAGGTCATTTTCCATGAACAGCTTTCCAGCCTCTCTTCCCCAAGCCTGGAGTGGTGCATGGGGTTGTTGTGGCCCAAGTGCAGGACCGAAATGTAAGTGTAGAGTCAAATGCATAGGCATGATCTGCATAAATAATGTCACTGTAGTAATTATTCACAGCAACTGAATCTGGATTTAAGTCAGTGGTTGGTAGAAACATTAGGCTTGTATTTTCAGTTAAATAATGCGGTATCTATTAAAACTTTATTTTTCTAGTATAAATAGATTTCACTATGGCATTACCTTATCTAGATGAAAGAAAAAAACCTTGAAGTGCAGTCACTAATGAGGATGCATGAAGCAAGGAAATAAAATAGGAAACAAAGTGGTCATGGTGGTTGCAGTATTCTTAAAAATACGTGTCCTGGCATAGCTTAGAGGTTGAAGTTCTTGTGCAGTAGTGTAAGTGTCTGTAACGGCTGAAAATCCTGCCAGGCTACTCTATTCGGTGTAACATCGGAGGAGTATATTGTTTTGTTATGGACTCTTAAGTCTGCCTAGTTCATAAACTGATGAAGGGGGAAAAGGGTTGATGATTGTGGTCACCACCTTCTTGGCTGTTGATTGTGTTCAGTGGTGTCAAAGAGCCATGATGAGCAGGCAGCTAAAATCAGCGCACTGAAATAGGATTATTTCTGTTCAGTTTAAGCTCAGCTAGAGTTGTCAATCACATGGTGAATGCTGTAATGGTTGGGTGCTTGTAGGTGGGGAACTGAGCTCATCATTAGTCCTGCTAAATTAGTTTGGCTGTAACTGAGCTAACAAGCAGCTGCCCTAAAACTCTGCCACTGTTGGGAGCCTAGCAGCCTGGCTGAACTTACCAGAAATAAGCTGAGATGGCTGATATGCCTTGCATCATTGATACCGTAGGGGGGAAACCTTCCTGTGGGGTCTATTTAAAAATAAGTTTAGTGCCTAATTCGGTCTTTTGGTCTCTTAAGATGTTTAGAATTGGGCTTTTAGTGAAAAAAATGACCTGCAGTCATGGCTGTTGATGCATCTTTGCAAGTAGTCTTGCAGCTTGTCTTGGAAATTCTTGGCTTGCTTAACCCACTCAAATAGCATTCAGTGAGAGTAGAGTGGGTTTACATAATTTCCCATGATTTCTCTTACTGAAGAGATGCAAAGTAATTATATGGAACCTGTTTGTAATGCCTTGAAAAAGTGGTTTCACTTTTCAAATTCTGGATGGTCTCAGTCTAGGGACTTGAAAGTGATGTATGTTTGGGTTTCTGTTTGTAGAAAATCCCTGGCTGTAATGTGGGGTTTCCTCGTTTGGTGGCTCTTGGCTCTGAAATCAGGTTTGTGGAGAAGCTGCTCTTGCTTTACTCTCCAGTACAGCATCTCAATGTGCTAAGCACAGGCTAGTTAGAAATGGTTTATTGAAGGGTAATGTGGCTGATTTCTCTAAATATGCAAGAGGTTACAGGCAGACTTGGCTCTTGGCTGCCTCCACATGAGAAGGAAAGATGTAATTTCTGTACAGTTGCACTTTCTGGCCCCAAAGATCAAGAAGCATCCTTCACGTCAGCTTTATTTAATTCTGTAATGATTGCTATTGCAGGCAGATAGCCCTTCTCCATTAAACAGTTGTGGCTGCAAAACAGGATTTGGAAGTTTGAAACAGTCTTCTGGAATGTAACAGCCTCTGCATGAGTAAGCATCACGCAGAGACAGGAACTGGTGCTCCGGGCTCAGCTTTTGCAGTGTTCTTACTGAGGTGAAACTCTCAGGGTTGGAAAGTTTGAGAGCAGGGTTTTTTTTCTGAGAGGAATGAGACCTGCACCCTCAGCTCCTTGGCCACACATGGGATACAAGCATGGCAATGCTGGTACGCTACTGTCAGTGTGCTTTTTTGGTCACCTAGAAACTGTACCTTTATAGAAGGCAGAAAGGTTCAGCCAAGAAGTCTTGTAGCTAGTTCAGCCTGAGTTTTGTTGTCTTTCGCATTTTTAATCTCAGTCCTTGGGCTGTTATATGTCTTGGATCTCAAGAAACTGCATTTAAGCACAAGAATGGGTTTTCTTGGGAAAACCCCAGGGATCAGTAGGAATCTGCAGTTACGTGATGCAAGTGCTTGAGCTGAAGTGCATATACTCGGCCCTTGGTAAGCCTCTGCTCTGCTCCCTGTGCAGGGTAGCGTGTTGTAGAGCCAGGCAAGTCCTTGCTGCAGCAACTCCTCTCTTCTGAGGCAGTGTGGTAACGAGAGACATTCTCTGTCTCCTCTGGGAGGAATGCCATTTGTGTAACTGACCTTAGACTGTGGGCTAGGATTGTTTAAGCAGATCATAAATCTTGTGGGTTTGAGTATGCCATGGCAAATGACTGCAGGGTGAAGACTCAGAGTTGCTGTAACATACCCACATACAGTCAGTATCATGAGCAGGCACGTACAGAAAGTAAAGCCACATGAGCTGCTGAATTTGTTTCATAAAGATGAACAGAAAACCTTTCTTTTCTTGGCTACCTGGCCTTCTGGCTCCATAAAATTTGGGTTGCATGCAAAGACATATACTGATCTATAGCTGAAACTGTAGCCAAGTGGCTCCAGTAATCCTGTTTGGTTGCCTGCTTCTCTTTCTGGGAATAAAACTTCCCATGGCTGTAGAACAGGGGCGACGCACCCCTGATCCAGGTGGCATGGTTGGATGCTAAAGTGGAAGGAATTGGCCTGGGATTCTCCTCTCATCACATACACCTTGCTTTTGGGATATCTTCTTGCCTTCTCAGTCACATGTGAGCCTGGCTGTGATGTCGGGGCCAGGAGATGCTTCTCTGGAGATCCTACACTAGACTGGTAGTGGGATGTTCTTGGAAGGCTGAGCAGTGTCAAGGGAAGGGTTTGTTCTTTCCTGTGCAGCAAGCAGCATGCAAGTCCCCCTTGGTCCAGATGCAGCCCTTTTTTTATGCTGTCTGGCTTTTCTGACTGCTGTGAATGGCAGGGTGGCACAGAGAATTTAATACCCAGTGCGGGGATCTCTGCAGTCTTCTCACAACTAACTTTGTCTTGCCCTACAGCTGGCTGCTGACCACTGGAAGGTGATGTTTGCTGTCATTGCCCATCAATATTTGGTTCATCAGTTTGGTTGTGGTGTTTTATTAAACAGAGATGGTATTCAGATTTTAGAAATGGCATAAAATGTAGTATCAGGACCGTGGGAAGATGGACCAGCTTAACTTTCACACAAGAAAGGCAAAAAAAACCCCAACCCGTTGCAGTGGCAAATGTAAAACAGGTCTGTTCACCTTGGCAAACACTTTTAGCCTGCTTCTGAACCCATAAAGACAGTAGTAGTATCTTGAGTAGCAGCTCTTCAAATCCATTTAACCCTGTTTAACAACATTTGTTGAATAGATCCTCTTGAATTAGGATGTGGTAGATGCCCTTTGGCTTGAGTTCTGAGCATTAACCGGCCCAGGTCAGTCTGTTTAGGTTTTTCTTGTTCAGTTAGTGTTTTGATAGTAAGAAGTAAGTGGTGTTATACTGTGGGGTCATGTGAGCACTGTTCATAAAGTGAGCAGTTTAATGGCCTTAACTGAAATTTGTTTTTTCCATGTTTTCGCTTTCACTTGTTCTGTTCCTTAACTAAAATATTTTGCTTTTTCCAGGCTCACATTAAATTTCCCATTGACTATCCATATTCACCACCTACCTTCAGGTTCCTGACCAAAATGTGGCACCCCAACATTTATGAGGTAAGGAGCTTTTTAAGCAACTTTTTCTCAGGCATGTGAGAAGGCTTTCTACTTCCTTAAGCTTTTGGCAGTATTGAAGGTATTAAATGTCTCTAGCCATAACTGAAGTGGATAAAGTCAACTGAATGGCTGGGCAGTTAAATCTAAATGTTGTAGGGAATGCTGTTCTTGGAGGTAGGGATGGAGCCGTTCTCATATCTGCAGCAGGCAGCCCCAGCTGAAGTGCCATGTCCCCCAGCATTGGCAATTTTATGGGTTCTTAAATGAGTCATCTGGCAGTTTTCTGACTTGAGTTTTGGACTCGGCATGTAGCCAAGGATGGTGTTTCTCTTTAAGGCTCTATTTCAGTTACATGAGAGTTGATCTTTAAATAAAGCTAACTTTGAGACCTGCAGGTCCATCCTGTGGATGTTGATAGTGAATCCAGAAATTCTCATGCTGGAGTTGAGTGGGCAACGGTGACCAAACTGGTGTGTACAAAATGAGTCTTGGGAAGGACATCTTCCAGTCCTGGTGGGAAAGATGAAAAATTTGCTCTAGAAAAAAATGAAGGCAGGAGGAGAAACTCACCCAAAACTTGCTGGGTGTATTTTGGGGTTATTCTTCAAATATTCCAGCTCTTGGCTTTGTACTTTGTATTCATAGAAGTGTTTCTTGGAGTTGAGGGAATCTGAAGCAGCTTGCAGACTGTTTTGGAAACAACATTTAAGCAACAAAGATGAAGCACTGGGATAACTCCAAATGAAACTGAGACTAAAATCAGCAAAGGGATTGAGGTTTGAGGGTTTTTCAGGAGGGGGGAAAAATCCTTTTCAGTGTAAGGATGATGAAAGTAAGTAGCAGTTTACAGAGCCTGCTGGTGGGACTAGATGGTGAGGTTGGGGCTGATGTTCCAGTTCTGAGTAATGAGACTTGAGAAACTTGAGTGTCTTCCCCATCTCCAGGTTAATTAGGTCATCTAGCTGAATTTTGATAAAATTCACTGCATTGACTGCACTGATCCCTAAAATTTTGTGCTGATCTCATTGAGCCCCATGACACCTTTACCCTTCCAGACTCTAACACAGTGCTGTCCTGCTTGAACTCCCAAACACGTAATGTTAGTTGATGCAAGAGAGAAACTTCTCACATCCTTGCTTCTGTTTCTACTTTCATATTGCCAAACAGTGGCTTGTCTGCATGCTGCTGACCTGTTGCTTGAGAAACTTCCCCAAGTGCTGTGATGTTTTCTTCTGGCCACCAGCATTGTATTATCCCAAGAGATGGATAAAGGCAAAGAACTCTGTAAATTCATGGAAATCAGTGAAACAAGCATAGGCTGTGAACATAATCTTGACATGAGTAAGGTTACCTTTACCTTAAAGTTATATTAAAGAATATCCTTAGATTTCACAAGCCTGCTGGGGTCACAAAAGGCAAACTGCCTTGTTAGGGCAGACTGTTCCAGCAGCATAAATGCGCGCTTGGTTATTCAGCAGCTCCAGGTAATTTGTTGCTGTGTGTAATTGTGTTCCTGACAAAAGCCTGCTTCAAAATAAGAGCTTGCTAGGTTAGCATATCTGGCAGGGTTAGCGAGCCACTGAAATCTGGATACTGATCACAAGCCTCCAGCACTGAAGTAGGATATCATTTGGCTATAAAACAAATGTCATTGTTTATTCAAGGCGAGTTGAAATGTTTGGGAGGCCCTTCATGTGAGCTGCTGCTATCTGTAGGTGTGATCACTGGCTCAGGCTCAAAGGCACGGATGCTATCCCTGTGAGCAGTACTAATTTGTGCTCTGGCTCCTGTGTGTTGAGAAGCGTTGGAGGGTTGTCAGGATGTAGCCGAGACCCGATGCACGGGAAGCTGCTGCCTGCAGTCTCAAACAGAACTGATCCTCTGTCATGAGCCTGTGCCCTGGATCAGAGTGACAGGGACAGCATGACTGCTGCCTCTGCTGAGGCTGTGCCACCTGAAGGTGTGGGGCTGCCTCTAGGAACTTGTAAGTCATCCCACCAGCCAGGAAGCCAGAGATGCCAGCATTTCCTGGCTGCCCTTGGGCCCTTGCTGCACATTAACCCCATCCTCACGTAAGACATTGGGATCTCCTGAGTCCTTGGGATCATCTTCAGTGGAGAATATCAGCTGTGGTGAAAACTGCAATAGCACTCCCAAGAAGTAATTGTATCAGGCTGATGTTGCTTATGGAGAATTGGTTTTACAGGCTTCCTAAAGTGTTTATAAAAGGTAGCTTATGAAGCTTTAAATCTGTATTTGGGCTGTGACACTGGTGAGTAAAACACAGATTGAGGATTATGTGGCTGTATGACTTCCATATGCTGACAGAATATTCTTCCTCTTGCATGCTGGAAGGCATTTTCAGTGAAACCTTCAAAGCATCCCCTGCTTTTTTCTCCTGCTATTTCAAGCAGCTGTGTCCTAGGGGAGCAGTGTAAGCCTGCCCTGTGCTGTCTGTTCAACCTTCTCGTGTGCTGGGAGAACCATTATTTTGATACCTGAGCTAGTAGAGAGTGCTAAACCCTTCAGTTCAAAAATTCTGTAGCTAACTCACTACCACTGGGAACAGGAAAACTTTTTAACCCTGCTTTGGGTCTCCTGTGACTAAAGTTTATGTCTGCCGCTGTAACAGTGCATGCTGTCTTGAGACCAGTTTGGTTTTGTGTGATTTCATCACTCTTTTTGCTTGCTTTGCTACATTCTTTAAACCTTTTGACTTGAGATTGCTTGTACCAATTTGCAGACTAACCCTGCTTAGCAAGGGAAACTATTGAGTGTATAAATAGAAGAGACCAAGGAAGAATTGAGAACCATTTCCAGTTCTTGCACATTTTTACTGGTACGTGGGGTGTTTGTACCAACAGCTGCTCAGAATGTAGAGTGGTGGTGTTGTCATCAGACCTCAGCCTCAAACCAGGTGGTTCTCAACTTCTGTTTCTGTTTTGCAGAATGGAGATGTATGTATTTCAATTCTTCACCCACCTGTAGATGACCCACAAAGTGGAGAGCTGCCATCCGAGAGGTGGAACCCTACCCAAAATGTCAGGTAACTGTGAATCTCGTGTACAACAGTGACCTCAAAGGCCTGTCATCTCTCTCCAAGACTAAGGTTTGTGTTGAGAGGTATTTGGAGGGGAATTTGGAGGTTTTAGGGCCTGATTCAAATGGTAACCGGACTTATTAAGCTGTCTGAAGATACTGGAGTGCAGTATGTCTTGATACTCGGCTAGGGGTGTGGAGCCTTCTGTCCTGTTCACAGGGTTTCATGCTCTTTAAGCAAAATCTCCTATATCCTAGCCTTTCCCAGTTTATGTTGTCTTACACTTATGGTTTTCGGTCTCCTCCAAGGTAACACTAGTGGAGAAGAGTATTCAGACCCAGTAGGAGTAGCTTAGTGCTTAAATCTGCCTACTAGGCATAAATTTGCCTTGCAGTACTTGTCTATCTCCTGCCCTGCAGTATGGTATCTTGAACAGTTAGCCAGGTAGTTTTCTTCCTGCCAAAAAGAAATGAAGGATCACTAAGTACCAGAGGCATTCAAGGCTAACTTCTCCATGCTTTGAAAACCAGCTGAATTTAATTCTCATTGCACGACAGTGCCATAAAGAGCTGACTAGGTGACAAGCCTCAACTCACAGTTAGGGGACAGCTCTGGGCATTAATTACTTACATTGTACACACAGTTTGAACATTTTTTGCTATACAACCCTAAAGATTGACATGAAACTTCCTTATAGTGCTAGTTCTGGCTTCTACTCTCCATTACTATGTTGCAGCCTTTTGGTGCTTACTTCATTGGAACATGTAGAGCTTAAGGGTGACATCTGGGGGGCAAACATTCCTCATATCTATCAACCAGCAGAAGTAAGCCTTGTTCTTAACTGCTACCCTGCTACCAGCATCACCTGTTAGACTGAGTGCTGATAGCAACAAATCCTGCTGGGCTCCCATCTGGCTTTACACAGCTCCAGAGTGTTAGACAGGAGGCAGCAGGGCTGAAGGTGTAGAAAGGGAACATGCTTGTAATGAGCTGCCTGTGTCACTGAGGGCTTCTCTTCAGCTGCTGAGTGTTGTAAATCCTTCTGAGTATTGACTGTTTACTGCAGATAACTGTGGCTGAAGTGTCTGGCAGGGGGAATGTCATCCTTCAGCTTCGAGAGCACCTTTGCTTCCACCTCTGTGATGTCAAGCATGCTCATTAATTTCTTTAAACACAGTCAGTATGGACTTTCCCATCACTCAGAGCTAGATGAAGCAGACAGAAGTAAATATGGCAAACATCCAGCCAGATGTAAAGGAATGCAGCCATGATCTGTGACAGAGAAGAGTGCTTTTCTTACGTCCTGAAGCCAGTAAAGCTGAGGATATGGTGGCAGGGTTTAGAGTTGAGGCTCTCTGATCCTTTTACTTGCCCTTCTTCATATGTCTTCTATCTCGCCTCTGTCCTTTGAGGTGCGCAGGCCAGAACTGAGCGTACTGTTGAGGATGTTGGTACATCTGAATCTTGTCAAGATAGGTGATGTCCTGTCTCATGATTGCTGTTTCTTGAGGATGCCCATTTTGGCTTTTTTTGTCTGCCTATGGTCTGAACGGTTCCTGCAACCATCTCAATGCACTAACACAGCTCTCAATACAGCATAAGCCAGAACTGCTTTATACTGGAGAGAAAAAACATGCCCGGACAAATCTATACCTACTCTGGAGGTGGCTCTGAGAGGCTACAACATGGGTAGCAGCTGGAACAAAAGAAAATCCTTTTCCAGCAAGGTATATTACAGGATGTACTTGGGAGGACCAGTCTGTGCTGGTTTCAGTGTCTGTTTTCAATAAGATTCATCTGTGTCTAAGCCTTTTGTTGATACATGGAGAGGAAGAAACATGTAACAGGTCTGTTTCCAGCCTCTACCATCTGGAGAGAGCAGCCAGCAAAGGGATGTAGAGGGAGTCACTTTGAAGACAGCAGCTCTGTAAACACTTAAAATAGCTCACTGTCCTCCAGAATGGGGTAGGGGATGCAAGAAAGCAGGAGGCAGGCTTGAAATCCCCACTTGTCATGCAGTCGGCTTTCATGAAATAACATGCTAGCATAACCTCACCTGAGAGATTCCTGATGGTATTTTAGAGAGTCAGCCTGTACCCAGTCCACCTGATGCTGAGGATGTTTTCAGATGAACTTTTTTGTGGTTTTGGTCCCGTCAGATCCTAACGGAATCCCTTCCCATTACTGTACCTTGTTCAGCTTTTGCCCACAATAGCTGGGTTTGAGTTAAGGCTCAAACCCTGTTCAGCTCTTGAGGTATCGCAGTGATGAAGCTGATCTAATGTGCTGGTCAGGGATGAGGGGTGCAGTGTGTAATAGACAGTTGCCTCGGTGTATTTAATTAGCTTTGCAGTGACTTTGGAATCTGGGGCACTGCAGTGAAAATTGGCTTCTCCTCGCTTTGTTGGTGGAAGGTGTGGTAGAGCAGATGCTAAATCCAGATAGGAATTCCTGTCCTTTGTCTTCCCTGGACTTCACTTGCCTTACAGTAAATGTGCAGCAATGGTGCTTGAGCTTGCATGGTGCCTTTACAGCCTGTTTGCTAAGAATCGAAGGGTTTTAAATGAACTCTTGAGACAAAGTAGAAGGTGGTTTTAATTCTGCCCATCATTCCAGTCTGACCAGTTTTTTTTTCCAGAGCTGCTGTTTTCTTTTCCTACTGAATTATATAATTTGGAAAATAAATTGTATAAGGCTCTCCTGATAGCTGTGCTGAACAGCCTGGCCAGACACAGCTGTCTAGTTTCAAAACCTTTCAAGAAACTCAGCATCCAAATGACCAAGCTTTTCCTGTATATATGATCTGGTGGATCTGCTCAGCACATGCTGCTCTGAATGTGCCACTGAATCCATGCAAGTACAGGAGGGCCTCCAGTCTCCTTTAATCAAGTTCTGTAAAGCAGAACTGTATTTCAAGGCATATTCCTTGTCTCTCGTTCTTCCCTTCTATTTAATCTGAGAGCTGCTGACAACAGAGCCACTTTGGACATGTGAAGCTGTTGTGGGGGTAGCTACAGCCGGATAGCTGGGTGTGCAGAGCTGCCTGAAGGGACTCGCTGAGTTTTGTGCTGTTGTGGCAATGTGTGAGCAGCGAAGGGCTGAATCTCCTGAGTGCAAAAGGCTGTAGGAAATGCGCGAGAAGGGTCTGGGTGAGGGAGGTGGTGTTTGCCCCAGGAAGTACCAGCGGGGCAGTTAGCAGCTCTGTGCTGCTGTAGACACAGAGGGAGGCAGTCTGCCTGCTGGGGGTTGTGTGGATGGCTTCTCCTGGCTTTGCTGAGTACCTGCAGTCGAATCCTGCTGGGCCCTGGGCAGCTTGCCTGGATGTTGAAAAACAACTGCACAGTCTTCCCCTTGCTGTGTTCAAGTGCTGCTACAGCAGCCTTAGGGGCTCACCATCCGTGGTAGCATGGACAAGCTGGACTCTGATCCTGGCTTTGGCTGATGCCCTGGCACAGGCACAGTGGTTTGGAGACAGACGAGATCAGAGAATCACAGAAACGCATCCAGTTCCAACCCCTGCCACGGGCAGGCACACCTCACACCAGAGCAGGTTGCTTCAAGCCCTGTCCAGCCTGGCCTTGAACACTGCCAGGGATGGGGCACCCGGTGCCAGGGCCTCAGCACCCTCACAGGGAAGAGCTTCTGCCTGATGTCTAATCTCAGTCTCCCCCTTGCCAATTTAAAGCCATTCCCCCTTGTCAGTGTAAAAAGTCCCTCTCCAAATTTCTCGTGAGGCCCCTTTAGGTACTGAAAGGCTGCTGTAAGATCCTTGAAGTTTGTATTGTGTCACTGTTCCTATGCCAGTAGCCAGGGTCTGAAGTTCCTAAATATCTGCTCTCACTTCAAATGTTATCCTTAAATTATCCTTAGCTTCATATATGACTTAAAACAAGTTCCTGACCTAAAGAAGTTGTCGGTGTCCAGAGCCTGTGAATGTGTTAGCTCTGACTGCTGTTGTGGTTACCTTTTCCAGGACTATCTTACTGAGTGTAATCTCTTTGCTTAATGAGCCCAACACATTCTCTCCTGCCAACGTGGATGCATCAGTCATGTTCAGGAAATGGAGGGACAGTAAAGGAAAAGACAAGGAGTACGCTGAAATCATAAGGTAAGCTTTGCCCTGTGTGATGCCATCAGCCTCTGGCTTTGAATCATGTAAAACAGGCTGCTTGCAGAATTTGCTGAAACAAGCTTCTCACTGTGGTTGTTTCTTCGAAAATGAATTCTATCATCGTATTCCAAGTCCATTCTTCTGATCCCTCTGGGATTCCTAGCACACAGAAGCAGTGTAAACTTCGGAGCAGAAGGACTGGGCTGATCAGTCTAAATTCTGTTTTCATACTAATCTGGCACAATGCTCTGCAAAACCTATTGGCTGCTTGTAAATCCCAGCTGAAGTCCCTGCTTGCCATTAAGCACTGCCTGCATAGCTCAGGATGTGATTCAAACTGACTGCATCCTACTCTACTAAGTGTGTGCTTAATGCACTCATGAATCATAATCTTGTCCCTCCGATTCGAAGGCGTATCAGTGGGATTTGGCAAGCACTTGCAGAGCTGTGTTTTATTAGCTGGAAGCACTGCTCAGTCTTGACTGTCCTTTGCTGAGAAGTTCATGGTTCATCAGGCGCTGCAGGGAGATGATGTAAGCTTGAGCCAGGTTGCTGTGGGGCAGTGGGTGTGCAGCCCATACTGGAGTGGGACTGGGGCAAGAACGCATCTGTACTGACTCCACTAGCTGAATGTGCAGGATATACCCCTGGCTGGAGCTGTGCAGGGTGGTCAGTGCGCCAGGAGCCTCGCTAGGAGGTTATCTTTGATGCCTCCAGTGCCCTTGGCTTCAGCAGAGCTGGATGTAGTCCATCAGCAGGGTATGGCAGACCATACGGGGTGAAGGGACAGGCTCCATCTGCTCCTCACCTTGATGGTCCGCCATAGCCCAAGTGCTATGGCCTGAGCCAAAGCCCATCCTGGGGCAAGAGGAGACACTTGTCTTCTGCCAGCCCCTGCAGCACCAGGGTCACGGCAGCAGCTCAGGGTGCAGCCACGTGCTTGGAATGCTGTTACCATCCTGTGGGAAGTCAGAGCCGGGAGGCAGCTGTGGGAATCGCAGTTTGGAGCGTGCTGGGGTAGAGTCATCAGTGGTGGAGTCATAAATCATCGCAGGAAATCCCTGACCATCCCTTCCATAGCAGATGTGATGTAATTTGCCCTGAGCTCTGGCAGAGGTCTCTAATGCGTAGTCCTGTAGAATAACTGATTCTGTGTGTCGCTGCGCACGTGTGTGCTGCAGACGCCCTTGGAGCACTCCCAAACCCGCGGCTGCAGAGCTAAATCTGTTCCTGGTGCTGCTCATGGCGCCTCAGCCAAACATCAGCTCTGCTGATGCTGAGCTGCCAGGAGGGCTGGGGCTGGTGGGGGCCGAGCCGCGCTGGCACGCAGCCCTGCTCACTCTGTGCGTCCTCCCCTGTGCAGGAAACAGGTTTTGGCCACCAAAGCTGAGGCAGAGAAGGATGGAGTGAAGGTCCCCACTACGCTGGCAGAGTACTGCATCAAAACTAAAGTGCCTTCCAATGACAACAGTTCGGATTTGCTTTACGACGACTTGTACGACGACGACATTGACGACGAAGATGAGGAGGAGGAGGATGCCGACTGTTACGACGATGATGATTCTGGCAACGAGGAGTCGTGACCTGCTCCCCCGGTGCCCCTGTACTGCCCTGCCGACTCAGGCCAGAAGGGAGCAGCGGTAACATAGCAGCAGTCCAGCAAAAAAGTTGGGGGGGAGGGCCAAAAACAAACAAACAAACTCTTGTCTCCTGCTGTCTCCCGTTGTATGGATCTGTTTGCTCCTTTTTTATGGACCTCTTAGAGACCCTCCACAGAATGTCTGAATTCTTGCATTCTTAGCCCTTTTATCACTGTATAATGATTTCTTTTTGACAAAAAGGAAAAAAAAAAAAAAACAACAAACCCTTTTCACTTCTCTACGAAACAACTCACAGCGAAAACAGGTTTGCTCATGTTTAGGTTCTTGAATTGCAGTCATGCATTGAGATGTTTAATGTATTTAAAGCTGGAATAAACCCACTGGAAGCTGGGTTGGTTTTTTCTTTCTTTGCTGGGGGAGCTCAAGTGCTGCATTTACTGGGGAATTAAAACCAAACCAAGATCCGCATAAAGCAAATTGCCAAGGTTTAGCTGCTCCATTTACAATAATAGTGTGTGTACATTCGTTTAGCCTTGTGGTGGTGGCTTTTCCTTTATAAGGTGTGGGGCGGAGAGTGTAAAGCTACTGTGTCGAGCTTGATGGGATATCACTGAAAGGTACAGTATTCCTTTTCCAGCCTGCTCAAGATAGGAAATAGCTGGTCCCTGGAGCCCCAGAGGGCACAATCAGCTTTGTCTCTGAAAAAGGCTTGTGATACGAACCCTAAAATAAACACTTAACACTTCATGTCTGTACAACTGAGCCCTGGGTTGCTATTTATTTTATGTTTTATTCTTTTTCCAGACTAGGTTGGGGTTGGGACAGCTCAGTTTAGCTATGCTGCTGAGGCCTGCTGGAGCTGCCCCTCTGTGGAGGGAGGAGAGCAGACGTGCACCACGCTGCCCAGCAGGTCAGCCTTCATCCTCAGCGACTTTGGCAGGGGGGGGATACCGATAGAGTCCTGCCGCAGTGCTTGCTAGCAGCCTTGCTTCCTGCAGCCCGTGTCCAGTGTTTGTGGTGTTTATGTAGGTCACGCATTGGTAAACGCAGAGATAAAGAGCTGCCTTTGGTGCTTGCTGGGGTGGCCAGGCTGCCCCTGTGCCTGCAGATGCTATGGGGCACAGGGCATGGATGTGTGTCGGGCTCTCCCCTGCCTTGGGGGAAGAGCTGGGGTGTATGTGTGCAGCCCACCTGAGAGGGGGGTAGAGGGTGCTTTCAGGCTGTCAGAGAAGGCAGCGGCAGGGTTAGACAGGCTCTTTCGCAGCATGCTTCAGCCGGTGCACTAAGCTCAGCCTCCTGCATGTTTTTGGGATCTTTTGGCAGAGCTTAGGGGGGGATCCGGCTTGCTCGTGTCTGCAGAACCCTCTTCCCCAGTCGCTCAGCACCCTCACCCCTTCGCAGCGTGCTGCTTGTGTTTGCCTGTGGTGCAGTGGCCTCAGTTCACCCTTTGCATGCTCCTCCTGCCCTGAGCCTGCACCTGCAGCAGCAGGGCCGAGGTGCAAGACCCTCCATCCGCACAGGTACAGAGGTGGTTTTCCCCTGACAGAGCTGCAGGCTTGGGCACTTGCTTCCGCCTCCCCTTGGTGTATCTCAGGGCTTTCAATGGTACGTCACCGGGGTGCTTTGCTGAGGGTAACCTTTGTTCTGCCGTCAGCTCCGTGGCTGTGTCCCGGAGGGAAAGGAGCGGGATAGGAGTGAGCGCCTGGATGGAGAGCAGGGGAGGGCAGCCCTTGGGGCCGTGGAGGCTGATGGGCTCTCTGCGAGCAGGCAGGGCTGGTGTGCGTCCAGGACGCTGCTTGCCTGCGATGTGCTGCAGCAGGGGTGGCCCCTGCGGTGCTGTGCCCCACCGCTCCGGTGGCCCTCTGCCTCCATCCTGACCGTTACCCGGGGGGGCAGCCAGACCCCTGCTGCAGCACCCCGCAAGTGTTGCCACAGCCCATCCTGCTGGAAGCGGGGCTCCCCTGCACCAGCCATGGTGCGGGGCACCCCCAGTCCTGGGGCTGCATTGGGGATAGGGATACCACCTTCCATGCTTCGGGTGCTGTTTGGAGGGTGAAGGAGCAGAGTGTGGCTGTGCTCATGGCTTGAAATGAGGATACTGCATCTTTCAGGATTCCCCTTGTACTTTTGACCGTCTTCACTGTATACTCTCCAGTGACTTGTATTTTCAAGCTTGGTGTTGTAAGATGCATTATCATGACTCTACCTTTTTTTAAACTCGAAAGCAGCCTATTTTGAGAGCTACATTGAACAGACTGATTTCTCTTTCCTGCTGTCCTGTGCAGTGTCATTGCTCGTTGAATTGCTGGTTTCCTTTCTTTTTGAGATACAAACTGAAGTATGAGGGTGGGTTTTTTTTTTTTTTTTTGGGGGGGGGGGGGGGTGTTTTGGGGGTTTTTTTTTTTTTTTTTGGGGGGGGGGGGGGATTGTTTTGGGGTTTTTTTTTTGTTTAACTATTTAAGAGATTGCAGAAAAAATGTTTACCTGATCTGTGTGTTCTGGAGTTTTTATCTTGACCCTTTTCTCCTGTCTCGGCTGATATTAGCGTTTACATTTGCAACTACAGGCCCCTTCAAATGCAGTTTTCAACCATTCTGAAACCAGCAGGGTACACTAGATTTCTAAGTAGTTTTCTTAGCTGAAAGCCCAGATGTTTTTCCTTTTTGTTTTTCTTTTTCTCTTCAGTATGATTTACCAGAAATAATTAACTGATGCATTTTTGTGTTGTCTTCCCCTTCAGTAGTTATATTTTGTCTTTTCTGCACATCTGTCTACTAATAAAAATGTGAAATGAAAACGTCCGTGGCTTGGTCCTTGGCTGTTAATGGAGCTGGTTGGGCTGCATAGGTTACATAAAGGCTTAGGTAACATCTGTTCGCAGGTTCAGTATCAATGCCATGCACGTAATTAGCTGGAAGGTGATGGGCAGATAACGCTGCTGTTTGACAGATGCCCCGGTGTAAAGGGATGAACTGATTTAGAGAAAGGCTTTCACAACAGGCCCTGGGCTTTGCTGTTGAGAGACATAAAACCAGCACGAGCATGGATCAGTGCCTCGCGCCCGCAGCAGGGGTGCAGGATGTGGGGCAGAGCTGCTGCTGTGGGGCTGAGGTGCTGCAGAGCTGGGGCGGGGGCTGGGACCTCATCCAGAAGCTTGGCAGAGGAATCAAGCTCATCACCCCAGGCCCACAGGGCACTCAGTGGGTTCCTGTGAGCCCCATAGGGAAAAGGTTTGTTCTGCAGTGCCAGGCTTGTATTAGGGTAGCTAATGTGCGGGAGCTGCTCTTGGCATGGTGTGCAGCACAGCAACTGCTGAGTCAAACGTGGCCGTGGCCCGAGTGCTTTCGGTTCACGGCTGTGCTGGGGGAAAGGTGATGGCATTTCAGGAGCCTCGATGTTGGGCAATGGGACTGAGAGGGACGGTGATGCTGCTCCATCCAGCAGACACGAGAGGCAGGACACGCTCTCCAGCCCTGCCCATGCCCCCAACTGCCCTTTTCTTCGATGGCCAAGTGCCCATAAGCAGCCGTAGCACTGTGATCGTCCTGGGGAAGGAACAGTGGCGGCCAAGGGCAGTGCTGCAGAATCGCCCAACAGATCCAATAAGAAGTGGGAATCCAATAGGAAATGGGAAAACACCGTTTGGTCAGGAGAGGAGGGGAGCCTGCCTGTGGCTGACCGCAGGGTGCAGAGCACCCCAGGGCGGGTGGGAAGGTGCCTTTGCTGCCTTGTGCGGGGGAAGAGGGAGCTGGAGGCCATCACAGCCCATGGCCACCAGGAGTGGAAGCGCTGCCCTTACTGTGCCCACAGCCATGGCCAAGGACGGCTGCTACAGCTGAGGAGAGCAGCAGAGC
The DNA here is from genome assembly GCA_024733675.1 of Psilopsiagon aymara. Taxonomy (NCBI): domain Eukaryota; kingdom Metazoa; phylum Chordata; class Aves; order Psittaciformes; family Psittacidae; genus Psilopsiagon; species Psilopsiagon aymara. The sequence continues at coordinate 16,514 of JANRGW010012965.1, forward strand.
ACTGACTGCAGTCAGCCCCTGCCAGAAGCTGCTCTGCAACAAGCCTAAGGCTCAGAGGGCTGCTGTGCACCGATGCCAACATTGAGCGCTGCCTTTTGCTGCGTGGACCCCAGCACACAAGCAAGGACTGACCTACACCTACGAACAACCCCAGTGTGTGTTGAGGGCTTTGGAAGAGTGTTTTCCGGAGCGTCTCCTGTGGGGCAGCAGCTCTGCCACAGGTGAAGGAGCTGCCGATGCTGTCAGCCCTCGTAGGACCTGGCAGCATGGCCCCAGCCTGCAGAAACTGCAGTGTCCTCCTTGACATTCAGGCCCCGAAGCTGGTGGCACTGGGACAGCCGCTGCCAAGGGGTCACAGCAGCTGCTGAAGTTCAACCAGTATTAAAACCTGAGCTGGGGCAGAGGAACGCCAGTGCTGCTCATTGGGAAGGGGAGGAGGGCCAAGTGACACAGAGACTCGAGTTCCTACAGGACCTGAGAGCTGGCGAAAGTGTAAGAACATAAAGTGGGTTTCAAGGTAGAAACAGCTTCATCGTTGTGTCTTCTTCTGGGTCTTGAAACAGAATTGGAAGTCCAAGTCCCTGCTGCACGGACATGTGCAGCTTCACCTCTACACCCTACTGCTGCTGCCTGGGGCCAGGATGCTCAGGGTGAGCTGGGGCAGGGGCTGTCCTCTGTGACCGTGCTGGTGGAGGCCATGGACCTCACAGCAGTGTTGCAGCCACACTCTTGCCCTACCCATCCCATCTGCTCCATAAGGATTTGTGTAGAGCACAGGGCCGGAGGACAGCACAGGCAGAGACGATGTGCACAGCACGAGTTAGGGTGCTTGCTGCCCAGGGCCCCATCTGACTGAGCACTGAGGTACACTCACCTTGGCCGTGGTGTTCAGCTTCCCTGGCACCCCCATGTGCTGCTCCCATCATCCCAGTTCAGCTTTTATTGGGAGGAGCAGGGGCGGAAGGGACAGGCTGTGAAAGCAAAGCTGCTCCTGGAGCCCTTGAAAATGCAGACAAACACCAGTGATATGCTCAGATCTTTATTAGGTGGAGGAAGGGGTAGAAAGAAATGAAAACATTCACCGCACTGGTGTAGGACAAGAAGGAGTTGCCTCCGTAAGGGTCTCTGTTTTATAAAAGTGGGAGGGATAGATGAAGTTTCCATCCAGTAGCTCCAGCTTTCCTGGGCAGGGTGGCTCAGGGCAAAAAGAGGTACAAGACACAGCTTATACTTCAATTTAAGGAACCGCTACCCAGTTTTTGCAAAGGAGGTTCCAGGACACACTGAGCCATCCACAGTCTCTTGCTTGAGAAACACTTAAAAAAAACCAAACCCCAAAACAACACGAAAAGGGAAACCCCTTTTATTTTTATTGTTGAAAAAAATCTAAAATAATAATGTGAGGCTGCAGCTCAGGGCCACAGTGACCAAACTGCTCACAAGGCTCCATCTTCCACAGCAGGAGGGAGGCGGGAGACAAAAGAAAGGGGAAGGGCTACAAAACATGGTTTTTTTGTTCTTTATCCCCACCCCCCCCAACCCCGTTTAAATGACAGCTATACTGGGGGCTGAGGGGGGAAATCAAAGCAACAGGACACATCTTGATTCGTCTAGGCAGAGAGAGAGAGGGGCAGGCCTCCTTATTTGCCTGAATTTAGAACTGCATTAAATAAATGGGCTCCAGCTCAAAAAAAAACAAAAACAAAACCAAAACAAAGCAAAAAAATGGTACAGTTTGTCTTTGACAGTTATGAAGTCCATAGAGCTTAAAGACAGAACAAGGAAGGGTGCCCTGGTACAGATGGGAAAGGAATAATTATTTTTCCCACGAAGAAGAGAAACCAGGCTGCAAGATGCAGAAAACCCACATTTAGGCTCTATTACATTTACAAATACATACATAAATATATTACATACAACAGCAACTCAAAGAGGAAGCAGGCGAGTCACACAGAGGATGGATGGATGGCTGCAGTTCTCCCCACACAGATGTTTGGCTGAGTAGTTACTTCTCCTAATAATTCCAGGAATGGGCTTCGGCTTTGCTTTTCCTTTTTCTCTTTTCTCTCATTTTTCCTTGTTTCCTTTTCTTCTCCTCTCCTTCCACTCTCTCCCTCCTCCCTGGTGTCGGATTTAGTTTGTCCAGTACGGAGAAGTGCCATAGGCGGTTTTGGTAGCCTGAGACTTTTGCTGCATGGTGCTGGGTTGGTTGCGTTGGCCAGATCCACCCTAGAAACAGGAAACAAAGGACATACGAGGCATCAGCTACCATAGGAAGAGCCCACATGAACATCACCAGAGGAGCTGCCACCCCAGGGGACAGCTCCAGTGCCTACCAGTGCAGCGATGCTCTCCCTGAACTGACCCATTGCCACCCTCCATCTCCATGTCTCACAATCCAGACGAGCAGCCACAGAGACACTGAAGCAGGAACACAGGGCTGCACCATTCCACTGCCTCCCATTCAAGTCAGGTTCAAGCAAAAGGAAGGAGAGGAGCAGGAGTGGGGACAGCAAAGGCACTCCCTCTCTCAGGGTGAACAGAGGTGGTGCACCAGCCAAGGACATCACACACGCACAGCAAGAAGTAATTTCCTGTTTCTGGACTCTAAGGGGAACACTGATAGTGAAGAAAGGAAATGCATGAGCTGGTGAAACCAAACCAGAGCCGATATGCAACCTGCAAGGGGATGCTGGACTTTATCCCCCACGGCTACCATACAAGTGCTCATGTCCTGCCCTCCTGACACAGCACTTGCCTTGCACCTCACTGCCCATCTCTCCACACCCCGCATCAGGATGGACTCCTCACATACTCTCAGGCTAGCTGAGGCTGGCAGGGACATCTTGCCCAGCCCCTGAGCCTCCTGTTCTCCAGCCGCAGCTATCCCAGCTCTCCCAGCCTTTCCTAGCAGGAGAGATGCTGCAGTAAGTCCTTTCACCGTCTTTGTGGATCCGTTTTGGACTCTCCCCAGTATGTCCATGTCTCCCTCACACTGAGGACCCCAGAATTGGACACAGCACTCCAGCTGTAGCCTCATCAGTCCTGAGTAAAGGGGAAGATCAGCTCCCTTATCCTGCTGGCACTGCTTTGCCTAACGCAGCCCAGGATCCCGTTGTCCTTCTTTACGGCAAGGACATGAAGTTCCCGTTGCTCAGCTTCATGAGGTTCCTTCCCCAACCTGCTCAACAGCATCAAGTTTGTCAATCTGCAATCATGGTCAACCTCTTTTCCAATGAGCAAAGCAAAGATTCAGAGGGAAGCTAACACCCACTAAGCCCTCCTAGGACATGGGGGGAGCAACCTGTCCTCAGGCAGGTTGTAAAGGCAAGAAGGGGACAACTCACCTGCCCATCTTGCTGAAGATGGTGATGCAGCAACTGCGAATGAGGCTGCTGATGCGCAGGGAGGATATGGAGAAACGGGGCTGGAGCATAACCTGGGGCAGCACCAGGGTTCAGGGGCCCAGTCGATCCAAGAGCAGAGGGCAGGCTGAAAGGAGGAGGTGTGCCAGCATGGAATCCCTGCTTGTCAAACGTCTGCATGGGAGGTGACGGACACAGCATCAGAGACTGGTATGAGCAGCCTCACAGTGACCAGGTAAGAACAAGAAGTGCCCAAACACATCACCTTAACCTTTCACCAGCCCCATGAGCAAGCCAAGTTACATTAAATACTTGCAAGCACTTGGGCAGAGTAGTTCAGGAGTTTCAGCTCCCGTTTTCACCCATATTTCTGCACTAATGTCTCCAGTATTTTACTTCCATTTCCACAGCTACCGTGTTCCTTTTTTCACTGACCTCTTTTTACTCAGTGCCATGTGGGATGGCAGCAGCTGCCTGAAATCAGTCCTTCACACATTGCAGTGGCTCAGCCTTGACCTACCACGGCAGCGCAACAAAAGTGCAAGAACAACTTGCAGTAAGACTTTCCTTCCCTGGCCCCTGGTAAGCATGTAGCTCAGAGATGGCTTCCTATTTGTAAGCATGGATCACATCCAGATGCTGATTACCCTGGCTGAGGGTGCAGGCAGGAGAAAATAGGAGCTGGACGTAAGCCCACCACACCATGTCAAAGCCCTTCCTGCCTTCTCTGGGAAGCTGTATGCTGTGTATGGCCACAGGACAGCATGGCACAGGGGCTCTCAGGTGTTTGGGGTAGTGCTGTGCACAGCAGGGGGGTTGGAACTAGATGATCTTAAGGTCTTTTCCAACCCAAACCATTCTGTGATTCTACAACTCTATGTGGCAGCAGCAGCCGTCAGGAGCTGACAGGGCAGAAATGGTGGGACAGAAGGTGAGACTCCACTCCAACAGCAAACAGAACCAGAAATGCCATGGCCGGCTGACCCTGAGATCCTGTGAACAGGAGGGGACCATCAGCCAGGGCTCAGGCCATGCAGGAGGAGAGCACAGCGTTGCTCACCTGAGTCTTGTTATAGACTGAGCCACTGATATCAGGCACACCTGTGTTACTTGAGGTCACTGAAACACCTGGAAAACAAGAAATAGCCACCAACAATGAGAAAGTCAAACACACCCAGCACAAGCCAATGCTTTGCTGCTGGCACCTACAGTGGCTGCACCTTTACCCACAGCCGCTGCTCCATGTGCCACGCTGCTGCTGCTGGCCAGCCCCGGGGGAGCCCTCTGCTCTCTGACCCATATGGGAACAGAAGAAAGGGCTTGGCTCCTCACGCCTGCTGCAGAGTGGGAACCCAGTCCACCGGGATAAATCACAACCCAAGTAGTCACTGCTTGGGTTCAAAGCACTTCACCAGGCAGCAGCTGGCTGCAAAGAACACTCATATAAACTCACAAAAAGCCACCTTTCCCCTAGAATGAGGGATGCATTCAGCTCTCCTGCAGCATTCAAGAGCTTTCCAGCAGTATGCTGAGCAATGAGACTCAGCATCTGCTACACATTTGAGCCCTTTGTCCTTTCACGTCCTGTAGAAGAGTGAGGTTTGCAATGCTCTTCTGATTCAGGATGGCTTCCACCAGGACCAGCTGCTGCCACAACAGGCTCAGAAACACTCACTTACCAGCAAGGTGGCTCACAAACCAGGCACGTATTCACAGTCTTATAAAGACTGTCTTCAATCATTCCACTTGGATCAGAATAAAACCAGTGGTTCCTTTGGCCAATGACTCAGAGGATTGGACTTGGAGGTTGTGCATTGCTCTAAGGTTGCCCCCTTCTCAGGAAAAGGGGGCTCCTTTTTGGATTGCTCCTCCACAGAGGAGAGTGTGATCATTGGCTGAAGACAGTCCAGTTGGTGTTTCAAATGCACGGCAAATGCTTGGTATTTGCTTAAGCCCAGAGATGAACTAGTTAGTGCTAAGCAGTTCAGTAAACATTTCTCAGGTCTAACCAGCATGTGCAGAATAAAGCTTTCATGTAAGCTGTATAAATTCTTCAGCCTTTACAGTCAGAAAGGAAACATTTCCAGGCATGAAACAACGCAATGAGTTAACAGGGTGTATGCACAGCAGCTGAAACAACAGCCCAGACGTGTGAACTGCCCTGCTTGCCCCTAACACACAGCTGTCTTAGGTGCCTACCAAGAAACTCAAAATCTAGTCTTCATTTGGCAGAGGACCATTTCAGCAGCAGCATCCAGCTGCTTAGGCTTCCAAAGCACAGCACTGCTGCAGGACCACTATTCTTCAGCAAAGTAAACTTTGGCAGTGGAAACAGTTCACCATGTCTCCCGTGTATAACTGTGGACAAAGCTGCGCATCAGCCACACAGATCCTTACACAAAGTTCAGCCACGAGGTTTAGAAGGAACAAGTGGGCGATTAAAAAAGCATTTTGTATACGGGAGATGGAGAAACAGCTTGGATCATGACCCTGTTTAGAGCTGGCTGCTGTGCTGACTGCACAGCACTGGGAATCGGCCCTGCTAAGTCCCACTGAAGATCAATCTCAAGTCTCATGTGTTACCTTTCCCAGGTCCAGTGCCAGCAGATTTGTTTTGTGCTTGAGATGACCCACTGTAGCCGCCTTTGCTGTAATCTCCAGCTGCCGTTCCCTGCGTTAAGTCATCATAGCCTGCCGGTGTGTACAAGACAAGGTGTTAGAGTGTGCAAGCAGCTGGGCAGGCGCTCACGTGAGAGGCGCAGTGGTGAGCATACCTGCCCCATAGCCATGCTGCCCATAGCCACTCGCTTGCTGGAAAGGAGTCGACGCGGTGTTCAGGTTGACTCCGTGCTGTTTTGCAGATGCTGGAGGTACCTGGACAAAGGAAGAGAACAAAAGGCCCTATTACCTGAGGAACAGCACTTCAAACAGAAGCTGCCTCTGCCATCTAGTGGGGAAGGTGCCTCCACCTCATGTGGAAAATTTAATATGGAGCTGGGAGCACCGGGATGGCACAGGACAGGGAGCTTATGTTTGCAGAAGTAACTATCTATAGTGGATTAGCGCAAGCTACAGCCATCCCTCTGACTACCGTGTAACCATGTCTCAGACCAGGCTGCTTATTTCTTTCATATTCTTACTGTAAACAGCAAATTCTCATCCACAAATACACGAAGGAGCAACCACTGTGCCCTCCCCCCAGAAACAAACAAAACATCAGTTCCTGCCTGAGGCTGTTTCATAAAGCACTGTCCTACAAACAGAATCACCTAGTCTTCCTGCCTGGAACATTACCTTTTCCAAATAAACTTCTTCCACTGAGACTACCAGTACTGTGCTGTGACTTAATGGGTCTCCTCTAACTTTGAAAGGATTTCCTAGGCACTCCAAGCTAACTGGAGCTTTGGGTCTCCCCTGGACTCTCCAGAGACTGGCAAGGGCTTTCAGGATCACAGTCAATGAGCTGTAACTTCTGCTATTTGCAGTAATCTGTGCAGGAGTCCACGAGTTCTGCATTTTAAATTTCCTGTTCTCCTGTGGAAGGGATGGCAACTGTTTTCTCAAATTTGCATGGTTTTGGGGATCCCTTGCAGGCCTGGGGAAGATAATGTTACACATTGTTCTCATGAGACCCCACCTGAGTACCAGATGCACTTCTGGGGTGCCCAGTATAAGAGAGAGAAATGGAACTATTAGAGCAGGTCTAGAGAAGGGCCACAACGATGCTCAGAGGGCTGCTGAAACTCTGCTATGAAGACAGGCTGAGAGAGCTGGAGTTGTTCAGCCTGGAGAAGAGAAGGCTCTGGGGATAACTTACTGAGAACCTTTCGATACTTAAAGGGGGCTTATAGGAAAGATGGAGAAAAATTTTCTACCAAGCCCTGTACTGACAGGACAAAGGGCAATGGTTTTAAACTGAAACAGAGTAGGTTCAAATTGGACACAAGGAAGGTATTTTTTATGACAAGAGTGGTGAGGTGCTGGCACAGGCTGTCCAGAGAAGCTGTGTCTGCCTCATCCCTGGCAGTGTTCAAGGCCAGGCGACACAGGGCTTTGAGTAACCTGGTCTAGTGAAGATGTCCCTGCTCACTGCTGAGCAGTTGGACAAAATGACCTTCAAAGGTCCCTTCCCCCACAAATCATTCCATGAATCCAAGATGTAGACAGTTTGGGCAGGAGAGAGCAAAACCAGAGAGGCACGAAAGGAGGGTTACGGCTTAGGCTGTCACACTTACAAACATGGTTGGCCCATACTGGAATGCACTGGGTACACCGGGCACACCAGCATAGTAAGGTAATCCAGTGTAGCTGTACCCTGGGGGCAGGGTCGGGTTGAGGAAGGGCTGCTGAGTCGTGTGGTGAGTCTGTGTCTGGTTCTGCTGCGGCTGGGCAAGCGTGGTCGCCGGAGCAGGGGAGGCAGAATCCCCACGGCCAAATTTCGTTACGTCACCTGCAAAAGTAGGAACTGATGAGAAAAGCCATCCAAGCTACTCCGGAAGTGGAGGACTCACAGGGCTCAAATCCTCTGAATACAAGTAGACCACTACAGAATAGAGCACATCCTATACTTGAAAGCCCACAGCTGTTCAGGGGAAGCACTCTCCTGGTCTCTGTTTCTGATGGCCACAAGGACATTGCCCGTTTGTGGCACTGAACTCTGTGCTGTGGCTAATCCACTGATAAAGTGGAGATAATCATACTTACCTATCTCACATGATCTGAGCAGATTCACTACTATGAGATCACTGCAATATAACATGCTAAAAGCAGAAGTATGGTAAATAGCCAAAAGGCAAATGGTTGTTGGGTTAAAGTGTGACTTTCCTGGAGGTTAAACTGATTAGCTAAGCTTCATGGGCTGAAAGCAAGTTAGAATTTACAGGCAGTGACGGGTATATTTTTGCCAATGTCTGTTTATTTGTCAAGCATGACTAGTTAAGATGTCTGGTTCCTCACACCACCAAAGTTCTGGAGACAGTAGCTGAAGGCCAGGAAAGCAAGGCTTGCATCGTGGGCCACCTTATTGAAGAAGTAGGAAGGGAAATTCGGTTAAAAACCCAAAAGCAGCCTCCTGAGAGAAGTGATTATGAAGCAGAAAACTCTTGAACACTTGCATTTTCTGGCAGCCTACAGAGCAGCACACTCACATTTCTTTTAGGGAGGTTACACACATCAATCACACAATCTCATTCACAGCCAGTACTCCTTTTTGTTGGTTACCAAGAAGAATGACAACACTTAACACCATCAATATAGGAATTGTACTAAGTATAACTATGGTTATTAGCTGTAATCTGGTCGCAGTGGATGAAAACCATGGGATGAAAATCCTGAATGGCATTCATGTCACCTCTGCACACCAGTAACTGAGGAGCAAGAAAAGTAATGAGTAAGGGCTTCTTAAACCATGTGCTTTTGTGAATGAAATCCCTTAGATTTGGGGAGGGTGAGGGACAGCCTGCGAGATGGGAACATAACAGTGCTAAAATAGCACAAAGTATGGGGTGCTGCTGAGGGGACTATATTCCAGTGCCAAAAAAAGGAAAGGAAGCCAGCTGAATTTTGAGAAGAACGATTAAGCTATGGAATATCTTTCAAGCACCTGTATGTTCTCAGGAAGGGCACCAGATGACACAGTGTTTACATTCATAACAATTCTGTGCTTGTTCTCAAAGGCTATCCAGCTTATTCCCAGAAGTCACATTACTGACCAAACCCATGAAGAAACATCAGTGTCAGGGCTGAGAGGGAGATGCTCACTTCTGTTTGTCTAGTTTGGACTGACGGGTTTAACTACTTACAACAGGCAAAACCAATTGCTCTTACAGCAATGGCAGGATGACCTGCATCTAGAAAGCAGCCCATCTCACTTACCATCCCCACCTTTAAACAGCACTCACCTGAGTATGGATTGTTAGCAAGGCTCCCATCTCTGCCTGTCAAGGTTGCTGGAGCAGGGAATGTAATTCCGTAGTAATCCTTGGAAAGAGACAACATAATTTATTAATAGTTGAAACCATAACAAAGGTGGACAGCTCTTATGAACCCTGCATTATAAAGAGCCTGGGGTGGCATGGTTCAGTGGAGGTGTCCCTGCCCATGGCAGGGGGTTGGAACTAGATGATCTTCAGGTCCTTTCCCACCCTAACTATTCTATGATTCTATGACTATAAGCATAAAAAAAATTGTCTGGAAAGACAGAAGTTTGTCAGGTTTGGGCAGAAGATGACCTTATCGCTTACAGCAGAGCTTTAGATAAACCAAGCATTCCTCAACTTCAAAATAAACCTACTTTATGATGTTTTTAGTATTGTGCAACAAATATTTCATCTCTTATCAGTAAGTTAAAGACAATGACTACACACTTTCTCCTCCCAACCCTCAGCTCTGAGCTGTCATATTCCAGTGAGAAGACTCTTCCAGTGCCTGGAAGGACAACAGACCATCGGGAGCCAAAGACCTGGGGTCAGGCCAGGACCGTAATCACAATGTGGATGTAGTCTAAAAGTTAGACCCTTGTGCCATGCCCTATTTTCTAAAAGTGGAAACATCAGCTAGGAAACCAGCATATACATTTAAAAACAAGCCAAAAAAGAAAAAAAAAAAAAGAGAGAAAAAATAAAGGAAAATAGTAAGAAGAGTTACTAGCAGATGACTGGGAAGTTTATGTAAACTACATTTTAGGAGAACTCAGATCAGTACTCTTCAGAGTGGGATGTCAAGACAACCCATTGGGGTGCATGAAGAAAATGGGTTTGGTACCATTAGTAAATAAAATAATTTTAAAAAATAGTGCTTGTTTAACCTCAAATCCCTTTGTAATTTTTATTTTGTGCATACTTTGTAACAGTCAGATTAGCACAGTATCATGTGTATATAATTTAGAAATAAAAATATATTGGGGATGAGTGCTCACAAATTTATAACTGAGGGGGTGTGCAATCAAAAAAGGTACAGTCCACTTCCCTAGATCATTCTTCTAGGTCTTCTACAGGAAAGTAAGACAGTTCTCACCCTAGAAAGTCTGCACTCCGAGATCACAGCATACATCAGCAAAAACGAAGTGTCATTTTGTCTCAATTTGGGAGAAAAAGAGAGAAGTTTGCCCTTCACTACGGGGCTAGTACTCTACTATGCATTTTTCCTTCTGATTCTGATGGTTTACTCCTCATCACCTCCAATCCATTGAGATATAACCATTTTCACACATCTCCAACCCTGAAAATCACAGAATGGTTTGGGTTGGAAGGGACCTTAAAGCTCATCAGTTCCAATCTCCGGCCACAGGCAGGGACACCTTCCACTAGAGCAGGCTGCTCCAAGCCCCATCCAGGCTGGCCTTGAACACTGCCAAGGATGAGGCAGCCACAGCTTCCGTGGGCAACCTGTGCCACAGTCCCACCACTCTCATAATGAAGAATTTCTTCCTAATGTCTCATCTCAGCCTCCCCTCTGTCAGGTTAAGGCCATTCCCCCTTTCCCTGTCACTACCTGCCTTTGTAAAAAGCTGATCTCCAGGTTTCTTGTAGCACCTTTAGGCAGTGGGAGCTGCTCTAAGGTCTCCCTGGAGCATTCTCTTCTCCAGGCTGAACCAACCCAGCTCTCTCAGTCTGTCTCCAGCACAGAGGTGCTCCAGCCCTCAGAGCATATCCACGGCCTTCTCTGGACTCACTCAAGCAGGTATATGTCTCTCTTGTGATGGAGGCCCCAGAACTGCACCCAGTACTCCAAATGAGGTCTCACAAGAGCACATTAGAGGGGGACAATCACCTCCTTCGACCTCCTGGTCACGCTCCATTTGATGCAGCCCAGCATGCTGATGGTTTCTGGGCTGCAAGTAAACACTGAACACTGCCCAGTCAGGTTCAGCTTCTTGTCAACCAACACTCCCAAGTCCTTCATCTCAGCCTGCCCTCAAGTCTGTTCTCTGCCTGCCTTGTATTTGTGCTTGGGGTTGTCCGAACCCAAGGAAAACATCCTTTTCCCTCACACCTGACTCTGCAAGTCCCCTGGCACCTCAAATGCTCTCTCACAGTTGATAGCCCCTTAAACATTTCTGTGCATCACCTCCATTTCCTACACCCTATCCTCCATCACTGAACACAAAATGAGCCAACCAAAATTTGGTATTGCAGATGCTTTCTGTATCTTGAAACAATGCCATATTTCAGCACTCTTTCATAGCCAGGTAATTCCACCTAATCAACTCTGGCAAGGACCATTTAATAAAGTACAATCAAATTAACATTAGAAGTCTGAGAGCACCACTCCCATCTCATTTCAAGGAAAGAGTAAACAAAACCAGAATGGGAGAGTACATCTGAGCAGGATTCAATGGAGAGGGGCCCTTCATCAGGGACTGTAGCTATAGACAAGAGAAGATGGGTTTAAATTTTAACGGGTGAAGTTCAAGTCAGATATAAGGAAGAACTTCTTTACTGTGAGGGTGGTGAGGCACTGGAATGGGTTGCCCAGGGAAGTTGTGAATGCTCCATCCCTCGCAGTGCTCAAGGCCAGGCTGAACAGAGCCTTGGGTGACATGGTTTAGCGTGAAGTGTCCCTGCCCACGGCAGGGGGCTGGAACCGGATGATCTTAAGGTCCTTTCCAACCCTAACTGTTCTATGATTCTATGATATGAACTGGAAATGACACACTAGCAATTTTCCCCTACATAAACTGGACAAAATATAACCAAACCCTCATAAGAACAGGGTCTAAGAACTGCAATTATTTCCACTGCACCTCAGGCGGGGGAAAACCACCTGAAAAATATTCCCACCTGCTCCTGCAACATCTAATGTTGTCTTATTTTACAGCAAATTCAAAATGTAATAATCCCCCCCAAAATCAAGAAATCACACCCACTGCATGAATAGCTGAAAAATTACATTTATGCATTTGTTTGTAAATATGAACATGCTGAAGAGAAATAGAGTGGGAAATGTAAAAACTGACAGATGACCCCAGAAATATTCTGTGAGATACTTGCAGAGAGGAGAAACTCTTCCACAGCAAAGCTGCAGATGTGATGGAGGAAGGAAAAGGAAACAGAAAGGAAAAGGAAAAAAAAAGAAACAGTCAAAGTAGACTGACACACTAAATATATTTCCTATAAAAAAGGAAAACATACATTAACTCATGCATACAAATAAAAAAAGAATATGAAATGAGAGAAGTAGACATGAATAGGTAGAGAGACTTGAAAGCAAAACCAAAGGTAGCAAAACACAAAAAGGAAATCTTCAAAGGCATCCCAAAAGCCACACTTACATATCCCTGGCTGAAGCGCAACAGCACAACAGCTTGGGACCCCTCTGCACCTAAACAGTATCCCTGGGAAAGAACCAGCTTCCTTTTCCCTTCCTTAGAGCAGGGCAAGCCCAAGCACAGACTTGAACAAGCAGAAAAAAAAACCCTAAGGAAAAACTAAACAGAAAGCAAAACTGAAAATGGAACTAGGGAAATCTTGTCTAGAGGATGGTGATGATGAATGGAAAGCTGTGCCATATATAAAGCTGCCACCCAGCAGCATCCCCAGCACAGTGCACCACCACCACACCAGAACACGCTCCTGCCCAGCGCTCCCCAGCCAGCACCCACAGCCCCACCATGGCTGCGCCCGCAACCTCACAGCCCCGCCT